>MU182142.1:491256-510956 GCA_016904865.1 Pissodes strobi
ATTTGTTCCACCTATAAAATACTATAATATATACTTTACATCAACCTCACTAGTGGTGTGAAACATGTCATGTAATTAAACCAGGAATAACGAATAACTATATCTATACTCTATTTCGAAATGGTGCGGAGTAATAAAACCTACTTATAAATGCAAGACGCTAACAGAGTGGTCAAATAAATTTTTGTGATTTCTAAATATTTAGCCACAGCTGTTATAGCCTGCTGTATTATATTTTAACCATTCCACCCTGTTTTGTATGGCAATCCCGCTGCAAACAATAGGCTTTATTAGCAAAGGGGCCATTTTCTACCTGCAGTAGCGTACGTTTGGGTATTTAATTTAAAATACCTGTTTTACCTAAGTACTTTTATTTGTTCACTTATTTATGTATATTCAAAAACAGTTAGTATTACTGTAACTTTTTATCAAATATATTATTTATATAATAAGATATAAGAATTGCGATTTTGTGTAAACAGTTATGTAGAGAAGTATGGTATATCATTTTCGTCGTCAGAAAAATCCGTCGAATCTTCGTCATGTTCCAAGGATATAATTAAAGGCTCTACAATTAGGTCAATTAAATGGTCTAGTTTCCACATTTTTTCTTCTTCTTTTATAACATGCTCAATACACTTACGCCATTTTTCAGAATCGACATTTTTTAAAGATTCCTCAAAGATAATTTTAACATCTTTCATTTTAAACGTCGTGTTTCTCCTTGCTACATAACTTTTTACTTGGGCCCAAACAAGTTCAATGGGATTTAATTCGCAATGATACGGAGGCAGACGAAGAATAGTAATATTTCGTTTCTGTGCAATTTTGTCAACTACATACTCGGTGAAACGAGCTTTATTTGAGGACACTATGGACAACAGTTCCTTTTTCACCATACTTTCATCAAATGGTATGTTATTCTGTCTAAACCACTGAATAATATCCGCTTTTCTCCATGAATTAGTTGGTATTCTGTCAACTTTTCTGGAATGATAACTCGCATTGTCCATCACTATCACAGAATTAGGTGGAATGAGATCTAACATTTGTTCAAAATATTCTTCGAACACATCGCCATTCATGTCTTCATGGTAATCGCCGTCAATAGATTCTAGATCTTATTGACCAATATGACATTTGATGGGTTTGCTGGCAGGAGGCACTGTTTTCGCATCTAATGATATGTATATGATCCGGAATGTAGCACCTAAATATTGGGCCGGGTTCACATATTATGTGTTATAGCATTCCATTGGAACATTGATTATTATTATTATTTTCACGATTATTTTTAGTATTATTATTATGATCGCTTATTATTTTTCTCGGGATTTCCCGGTTTCTTCATGGGCATACGCATGTGTACCAAGTCCGCTTAGTGTGCTTATTGCTTAAGAAAAATTCGAACTAGGTATGTTGCATATCTTCAGTATTATCGCTTTCTCTATATGATGATCTATCTCTGTATCTAGCTGAAGTTGTTTCAGATGCTGCTTGAAGGTTTTATGTGGATATGTTCTATATTGTTGTGGAGGATTCATATTTGTCTGACATATGTTGCCTATTTCTCCACCTCAATTATAGACTTTTTGAATAAGGCCGCTTCGGCGCTGGCACCAGGATGTAAATGCCACAAGTGCTAATTTAGTGACCCTAACGAAGCTGAAATAACTAAAGGAACTGAAAAATGCTCGACGTTTCGAGGAACAAATTTGCCCCCGTTGTCAAGAACGAGAAATCTAAAAATGAAAGTGATTAGTAAATCTAACTAAAATGGTAAAAAGGTTGTGCACTTTGTCAAGTTCTGAATTGACTGGCAGGTTTACAAGAATAATGTCATATCCTCGAAACGTCGAGAATTTTTCAATTCTTTTAGGTTTTTCAGCTTGGTTAGGGTCATTAAATTAACACGTGTGCAATTTACGCCCTGAGACCAGAGCCGATGCGGCCTTATTCAAATAGTTTACAATGGAGCTGGAGAAGTAGGTTTTGTGTGTGATTTAAGATATTATTATGACCTTTTTATTTTTTCATCTGAAGTTTTCCCCTGTTGCTCCCTAGGTAAACGGGTGTGTTCCAAGTCTGCCTAGTGAGTTATTGCTTAAGAAAAGCTCGAGCTGTGTTGCATGTCTTCTGTACTTTAGCTTTCTGTACGTATATGTATCTCTGTATCTAGCTAAAGTCGTCGACACTAAACCGGATTATAGGTTATGTTATTCGATCCAGGCGTTTCATAGTGAAAAAGAAGAAAACATTCAACTGTGTAATGATTTGAGTTTGAGTTATTTTGGGTTACTAATAATCCTGGATATCTTCTTGTATCAGACATGGTTTCGACCAATACTGAGCATCTTCAGGCAATTAGACAAGGTTTCCGCAAATGTAAGACATCTTCAAGGCTTTAGACCAGGTTTCGACTAATGCCGATCATCTTCAGGGATTTAAACAATTTTTCAACTAATTCAGAGAGTAAAAGTATTAGATTATATAGCTCGTAGACGATTACCACGATCATTACGAAGTAGATAGAATTTTCATTCACGGAGAGAACTACAAAAATATTAATGTGAATTCTACAATTGAGCTAGCCGGTGCATTTATAAACTTACATTACAGAACAGAGATTTCATATTTTGTTAACATTTTTTCATAAAATCATGCAGAAATAATTTTTATGTAACTGCAGACGATTAATATGGGCCCTATCAGGGCTAAGCAAGATCTACAAAGTTTTGAAAATGCAATGCAAAAATTCGTGATGAAATGGACACAATTGACCAAATAGCTTCGGCGCTTTTAGAAAGCAAAGATGAATTTTTTTCTCAGAAATGGCGACCTGTTCTTCGTTCCAGTCTATCCGTTTCAACAAATAAACAGGATATTTGATAGCTACCGCATTATTTAGGAAAGAACATTTTGTCGAATACGAAAATAATGTTCCTGATAAAATCGATGATAAAGGATCTCCTATTTTATAACTTTTAAGCTACTGGCAGATTCGTGAACATCTGGAGCAGAAAGATGCTTCTCTCTATGTTGAAAGAGATAAAAGCTTTATTAAGCAATTCAATGAAAGAAAAAAGCCTAAGTGCATTGGGAATGTTATCAGGTGAAAAACTGTTTCTCTATCACATTGAAGACTTTATTAAACGAGTTATTGACCTTTTCGCAAATAAAACATAACGAAGACTAGATTTCAAATATCCTTCAGTTTAAAATCGTTTTCTTTTTATTGTTTGGTTTTGGAATGCAAGAAATTACTACTCAATATTAATTCTGGTATGTTTTTATCTTATATATTATTTTGTCAGAATGGTGAATGCGCACGTTACCAGGTGACACTGTTTATACATATTTTTATCAAGCTGTATATGTTATTTGCAAATGTATTTAAAATAGATCAATATTGCTGATCGTAATATTTTGACAAAATATGTCAAAGTTATGGACATCACACTGAGTACATGAATTCAAAAACATTAAAAAAATCTATCATGCTTGAAAAAGGATTAGATAGATAGATATTGGTAATAATTGCACAACAGCGCTCTTTCAAGTCTGGAAAATGGTAATACAATAGTCACAAAACTATACGTAGATTAGATAAACATTAAAAAAACCTTACAAATATACAATTAGTCAATATATAAAACAATACTATTTAAAATAAATGCCACACATCATTAAAATTATTGTTGAGTAAAATGCTTTTTTGACTAACTATAGATTTAAAGGCAACCCCATTGAGCTCTCTTACATGCTCAGACAGGACATTAAAAAACAAAACTCCAAAGTGGTCAGTGCACCTATTTGCATGCCTGTGGAAGTCAGGCACTATGTTCGAGTTACTTCGTGTAGCATATCTGTGTACCTCATGATGAGTGGTGTACTGTGAAATATTTTCCCTAATATAGGTGAGGCGAACCAGAATGTAGATGGATGGAAAATTATGAATATTTAACTGGGAAGCACATCCGACAGCAATCCCTATATTTTAGTCCCGCCAATATACGAAAGACCCTAGCACAATGCGGCGAGTGTCCCCAATTCAAAACTGCGTAGGACATATTGGAAACAAAATAGCCATGATATGTTGACATTAAAACATTTTTCTAACGATTACTTAAGTGCCTAACAAGATAGGTTATTCTAGAGAGCTTGGAAGAGAGCCGGTTGACATGAGTCTCCCAGGTTAAGCCACGATCTAGAAAAATTCCCAGAAATTTGACCGACTCTTCACTAGGCAAGACCTGCTGCCTTCTTCTAAGTGAAAAATGTATGTTGTAACACATACATTGTGTTTTAGCTGCATTCTAAGCTGGTTGGCTATAAACCAGTCTTGTATTTTACCTGCATATCATGTGTTAAGGTTTCTAGGGGTTCAGAGGGGTGGTAATGTTACAGGTTGGTAGTGTCATCGGCACCAAGTATCAACTTGCGCTGAGGAGAAGCAGCAGCAAAGCAAAGCAGATCATTAATGTAAATCGGGAAGAATAGAAGGCCCAATACTGAGCCCTGCGGGACTTCATGCCTGGAGGGAAGGTTACCTGAAGTATTCGCTTTAAAGGCCACATATTGTTGACGTCCATGTGAGTGAGACTCAACAAAGGTAATACTGCTACTGATAAAAATTGCAATAAGAAAGTTTATTTAAAAGTATCTTAAAGGAGACAACAATCAAATGCCTTTGTCAAGTCAAAAAATGAGGCATACGTGTCCAATCCCTCCCTCACAAATCCCATAAGACCCTCAACCGCAAGTGTGGTTGACCTGCCATTTCTAAAGCCAAATTGGCTTTGAATAAAAATGTTATTGTCCTCAAAGTATGCATTTATTTGGAATTTCATATGAGACTCAAATACTTTCGAGAATATCGGCAGTAGGGATTACCGATAGTTTGTCTCATCATGAACTTACACTTTGTTTTAAAAAATTCGGGCAACTTTAGCGGTTTTCAGGGTCTTAGGAAAAACCTTTTAGGATAGACTACTATATTTTTCATATTTTTTTAACTATCCTGCTGTTTTTTAAGGAATCAATCGCATCTCGAACCATATTGTATGAAACCTCCCCAAACAAAAATGGCTGGATGTCAAAATGTCCCGATAAGTATTCACTGAAGTTTTTATTTGTAGGCGGCAAGCCGCTCTTTATATCATCCGCAACCCCTGTAAAGAAGTTATTAAATGCTTCGGCATTTAGATTATCTGAAGCTGAGGATGGCTCAGGCCGAGAGTTCGATCTTATCATGTCCCACAGGACCGACTGTTTGTTGCCAGATCTATTTATGTACAGATCATTTGCCCTTTTTTTAGCAAATATAAATTTCCAGCCTATACTGTTATCTATAGCTATTATTTATTTAGTTACTAATATTGGGTTATGTTTGTTAATTATACACAACGTGTGTAATCGATCCCTCATGTCTGTTAAGTTATTATTAAACCATATAATTTTGTTACTATTAAAGCCTCGTTTTAATATTTTAGTTTTATCTGGGAAACATACATCTGCAGCATTGTTAATAGTTTTCATAAAATGGTCAAACTTATCTTCAACATTTAATCCACTCGAAGCAATAAAATCCCAATTGCACTCTTCAAGGGAATTATAGAGATTAAACAGACCCACGTCAGTGATTGGCTTATATGTGTAACGCATGCTTCCTTCCTTATACTCCCCTGGTAGGTAAGCACTAAAATGAACCCTTGAATGATCAGAAAGACCATGCATATCAAACGATTGCACTCTGCGACTGTCTTCAGCAATGTTTGGTTAGACATTATCAAGACAAATCCCATGCCTAGTGTTAAAATTCACAGTGGGACCAAGTCCAAAGGACAAAAGAAGATTATCGGGGAGTTGGACTCTATGGTCAATACCCACCAAAATGTGAATAATTTCGAGAAATTTATTAGAGTCGCTATTAGGTTATCTATATATGGTTATAAGTTGTATACCTGCAGATGCAAGAAAAATCCCAGCTGCTTCACAATGTATTTCCACTGAGTAATGAGCGACATCGAGATCTACACACTGAACATTGTCGTGGACAAATACACCCACACCACCATGAGCTCTCACAGTTCTGTTAAGTCCCACCTCGGTAGTAAATTAATAAAAATTTAAGTGCAGAGAACTCATCAGGAGAGAGACAATGCTCATTAAGACAAAATCAGTCAAATTTCTTATCATTGAAGAGTACCTCAAGTTTTAAAAACATATTTCTAATGCACTGAACATTTACATGTAAGATGGTAAAAACATTCTTAGCGTTTTTTATGTTGATCACGTTGGTAGAAGCCTTCGGATTCAAGGGATCTGCAGCCGACGTCGTTCCGGATTCAGAAAATGGTTGACACGAATTCCACAAGGCCAGAACTCTGGCTCCATCATTTTGTCTTTACTCTCTTTTGGCACTCCACGTTTGAAAGAAGATACCTGCTTGCTTTAGTAGTCATTTTTTCACAGAGGCAACCTTCAATGCCATGACCCGTTAAATAAGAAGTAACATCAGCAACCTCTGTTTTCCGCGATAGTCCAGAGACAAAAAACCAGTGAGGTCTCTGTGCGGCCTCCAAGGGGCCCCCTTGTTTATTTGTGCCTTTTATGGGAGGAGGTCTATTGTTTGTTTTAGGTCGCTTTTTATCTCTCTGTTCTACGGTTTGCCATTTATCTTCATTATCGCCTGTAGGCTGTTTGAGCTAAAGACATTGTCATTATTTATGTTTATGTTTTTTATATTTTCAAAGTTAGGTTCAGTGGCAGCAATGTCCGGTACCTGTATCAAGCATTTTTTTATTCATGATCTGACATTTTTTTTCTCTAGGATACTTATTTTTTCTTCCAGATAATTCACTTTCTGTGTCAGGTCAGAAATGCCTCATTTTCCACCAGTTTACTGACCTTCGCATTTAATTCCACCAACATTTCCTTGAGATAGTAGATTTCATCACCTTCACTTTTTGAGGTTATGTCAATGTTTACATGGTTCATATCTTCAACATGAGCACAAACTGTCCCTTTCTGCTCCCCCGACTGTTTCAAACACACAGGGTGAAACACACACTTACATTTTTTACAGTTTACTTCACTTAATACTTTTTACGGTGAGCACACGATTTTCTAGGCTATTTTTTATCAGAAATTTCCGTTGACCGGTCGTCACCCGCCATCTTGAATTGATTGTGATGCAACTGTCAAAGTGGGTGAACCGCAAACGTATCTGCTTTACTTCTTCTTAGCATATTGCCCTTTTGTTTTGTAAAAATCCTGTTATTTTAAATCAGAATGAGAATAAGAAACCCTTATTTTCTAACTTTAAAAAGTTAGTGTGGAATCAAGGTCAGAATCTAATAGTAGAAGAAAATGAATTCAGCACCTTTTCTCCAGGACTAAATATTGATATAAAAATTGTTGCATCAAAAGAACAATTTGTTTTGAAACATGTTGGCGATGTTTCCATATCTTGTTCACCTGATTACTTTATGGATTTTTTAGAAGTTCTCGCAACCATTAATGATGGATGAGAAAACCCAAGGTATTTGAAATATTCAAAAATATTAATCTCAAATTAATGCTTGATAAAACATTTCTTTTGGCCTAGGATTACCTAAAATCTTTTATTTTGAAACCAGATATAGTTATCATATTCGAATATATTATTATTACAAATGTTATACTCTACCTAAAAGCTTGATAACATATTTTATTTTAGCTTCTAAAGAAGTAATACGTGAAAACGGCATAATACAATCAAACAGTCATAAACAGAAATATTTTTAGCTCTATATCTATTTAGTTCTTTGGAAATATATAGTGGACTCTGGTTATATTTAACCCCTCAAGGGGTTAAAAAAAATGTACGTTACAACCGAGTGTACGTTATAAAAGAAATAACTAACTTTTGCGTGCTTTATTTTCAAGGCGTTTATTTAACATTAAATAGGTTATACAACAATATCCAAATTGTTATTCTGTTATTATGAAACACTTCACGGCTATAAAAGGAAATACGTACTACATATATTAGCATTCTTTAACGGGGAATCTCTATAAAACCGAGGTTCATATTTGGGAATTATCTACAATCATCTTTCTCAAAAACTCTAAAATAAACAAAAACATTTTTAAAATAAGACATTTATTTACCTCGAGATTTATTTCGCTTTATTTTGCCGACACCGCACTGTTGCGGTCTTCCAGCAAATCCGCGGCGGGTCAAGCAGGTCTCTTTGAAGTGTGCGGCGCGGCATAGTGTCCGCATTTTTTTTTAAACTTCAGAACATCTAATTTTGTAAACATGTTTACGTTACAACCGGAGTAGTTTTGTAGCGGAAATTAAAATCCGAACGTTATAGCCAGAAATTCCATTGTGGTATATGAAGGGCGTACAGGGATTTAAAAATATGTGCGTTAAAACCGGTTGAAACCGAAAGTATGTCATACCCCAGTACGTTATAACCAGAGTCTATTGTATCTTCAATAATGGCATAAATTTAAGCGTACGCCAGTTGTCTCAAAGTGTTGAAAGCTTCGCGATTGCCATAGTAATGCAGCCGCGACTACCGTGCAGTGAACTCATGTACGGAAGGCAAGTTAGAAAACAAGCTAGGGTATGCCATATTCTATAGAACACGTAACTACAGTGCTGGTAATAAAACATATTATAATACGAATCGCGTTAGTATTTTATTTTGCTCATGCATATAATGTGCATTAATGCATATAATGTGCATTAACCGGACGTACCTCAGAAATAGGCTTAATATTAAAAAAAAAACCATAACTTTTACTGTTCATTTTTTGTAGTTGGGAGGATGGCAAGCCAGTCGGTATAGATTCTACGATTGAAGGCCATGAAGGGCTAAGGAAGTCTGTAATTGTACCTGATCCTAGATTACCTCCCAACTGGGCAAAACATCTTACTCAGAGAATATACGGAAACTCTATTGGAAAATGGGATACTGTTATTTTAGCGTAAGTATATATTTTTGATAGTTCAATGAAAACTATGTCGGGGTTTGGAACCTTCGGCAAAATGTACTAAAACGTAGTTTTATCCACAATACATCCACACTATGTTTTCACAAAAACTTCCCACCTCGACAAAACACGGCAACTGCAATCGTTAATTTCCAGTAGTCACCCTCTCAGATTTTCTAGGGTGCAGGATGCGGATAAAACCACACGCCCCTGTCATTGATTGCTTGGGGTTCTATTAGGCACAAGAAGGACGGTTTTAACAATTAATTTAATAGTTCATTGTATTTTTGTTATTCTTTAAATAAATGTTAAAATAAAATGTACCATAAATAAAACCTAATTGCTACGAAACTATCACATTTGGGCACTGAGTATTTTATGCTTTTGGGTTTCCATTTAAAACGATCTTCGATGATTATATATGAGTCAGAATTATTCTGAACTGTTTTCTGGATTGTCAAGTGAATTTGTTCCATACTTTATGTATATACACTGTATTCGGCATTCACAGGTAAACGCGGGTTTCTAGCGGCTAGTCTTAAAATGAGAATATGCTCATTTTCCCTATACCTACGGAGCATCTTCAAATTTGATAATAAACTAAACATAAATATAGTGAAAATACCTTAGACAAATTTCAAATATATTTTTGATATTTCGAATACTATGACAAACCCGATAATATGGGATATTCACGGATATGACAACAAATATTTGGTAATAAGACAATATTTTAATATTCTTGTAACAAAGATTATCGCGATAAGAATAGAGTATACTCTTAAATGGTTTTTGAACGCGCATTCGGCGAGTTTAGTATCCTTTCAGAACTTTTTGCTACGTTTACTTTTTCCCTACAATACGTTTTAAGTAACGTGAAGAGAACAAACAGGCTTAGCAATAGAGAATACTTTTCTAACTTGGAAATCTAAAATTGTGTAACAATTTAAATATGTATCTATTTTTTCTATTTGATTAATTTTGTGTTTTTATTATTAACATAGCCCGGATGGTAAAAAGTTCAGATCAAAGCAGGAAGTAAAAAATTATCTTGATCTTCATCCAGGAGTTGAGGCCACAGCTGATATGTTTGACTTTAGCCTTTATCGTGGAAGCCATAAGAAAAAACCTGGAAAGCCAAAACAGAAATTGCAATTGGAACCTCAACCAGTTGAACCATCAATAGAAGAACCTCCAGCTGAAGAGCCCCCTATTAAAGAAGAAGGTAAAAGTTTTGTGTTCTTTAGAAATAAAATAAACTTCAGCTATGTTAGATGCATAATATACAGTGCATTGCAAGAATAACTGTAGCAAGATATAAGTTGTTTTTGGTTTAAAGGCAAGGAATGTGAAGAAAATTTCCTATTTTGTCGTTTGAACATCTGATTAATTGCTAATAATATACAGTGTCATATTAAGAAATATCACATTTCGTTCCTTAATAATAAGAAATCTAAAAGATATTGGAACTGGGAATTTTTAAAAGTTTTTGTTTGCAGTACTTTTTAAATTTATTAGTAGTGTTTTGAGAATCGTCCTGCTTTTTGAGGAAAACTTGTACCTATATTCTATCCCTATACAACGTGCTACAAATTCGAGTTCAGCATGGGGGTAATTGTAACAGTCAGTTAAGTTCTGGCAAAGTTGCCCTATTTGATGCTGAATTGTACGCTTTTCAGAAGTTACACAATTTCGATTACTTCCGGGTATATTCAGGAGCACATTTTCGCTCACCGGCAATTTCATTAAGTTCCTGTCCTATATAATGTTTTAACTACTAACTAGCCTAACAGTTCCGGTATTCATATATGAATCCCTATTAGCAGAGTACTGACGTGAGCCAGCCGCCAGCCTTCTTGAAGGACAAAAACTTATTATTGAAGGATTTCGTCAAAACAGATATTAATGTGAATACCGGGATTGGGAAGGTTGATGGTTATCTAAGGGGTATAAAGAAATATCCGAGCCCAGGAAAGGAAATGTTTCACGATATTCATTATAACGGACTTTATTTTCGCCTTACATCCTCCCACGTAGGCTCTTTCATAGCTAATTCAAAAATAGTTTTTGTGGTTAACTTATATACGCATACTACTATTGCGCATAAGAAAGAAAATAAAGCTCGAAAATATCAATCCTGAAATGTTCATGACATAACACATTTGGGGCTGTTATGTTATTACCATTTTCAGGTTTTAGTTGATTACTTGGTTTTGGAACCAGTTATTTATTTAACTACCCAGTTCCGGGTTCTGAAATATACCTGAGTGATATGGATTGCTTTGAGGATAAAACAGTACTTACTTTAAACAAATGAAATAAATAATCCTAGTCCGTATTTTAGAAAAAATAAGTTGATCATTATAGCTCAAAAGCTAAATGTCATTTAAAAAAGGCAGTACTTCCTTTTTGGAGAGAGGAGGAAAAAAATTAAAAAATTCTTATTTAAGTTTTTTCTCTGACTAGTAGTCCTTCAGTTATTTAAGAAATTAGTTTTCGAGAATTTGTAAATTTTCGTCAAGATCTCAGCAGCGGCACGAAAGATGAGAACTCTGTCAATATATCATAGTCACTTCATAATATTGCAACCTTTTTCTAAATTAGCCAATTTTATTGTCTTACCGTTTTCAGAGACTTATACAGGGAATACGAAAAATACAGATAGATGAAATTTCAAAACCATTTTTGAAATTGGTAATTTGAGAACGGCAATTCCAACCCTGTATATTGTAACCAGCCTTATTTGCTAATTGCTCATTCAGCTGGTTCCTATGCCTGACTCACTCAGCGGTTTATATTTTTTTTTATAGCAGGCATGGGTCGAAGTCTTTGGCAGTTGGAGTACGACGCCACTAGATTTTGTGTTGCACGAAATCTTTTAATTATTAAAGCTTCCTGAAAATAGAGTAATAAAATTTCGAAAAAATACCTTATAAATGAGTGTTGCGAAAATTTGTTATTTAGACTAATATTTGGACCGCAGTTTTTCAAAATAAACATCCGAATTACAAATAAGTTATTTATTAATAAATAATAAACTTACACCACTTGTGTAGGACAATTAATCCTATCTCAAATCAAGTTGAGGTCCTAAACACTTAAATCAATAATACGATTATCTTATTTTATAACAGACCAATATTACTAGAATGATAATTACTTGCCATTCTACGTTATAGCTAGGATTCTTATTAATATTTTAATATTACCCATTTTTTAGTGTAAATTAGAAAATCTATGTAGGTATAATGCAATAAATATTAGACGAACCACTCTTAAACCAATCCCGTGACAGCTAGAATAAAGGTAGACCTTTCAAAAAGTCCTCAAAAATACCAAATCAATAAATTAAACTCTGAGATAACGAAAAATATAACACATAAATATCTAGGCAGTGCATGAATCAAATTTGCAAATTTTAATTAGGCGAAATAAGTTTCTGCCATGGGCTTTACAACCAAGTACAGTAAGATTAACTAAATCAGCTATTCTGACAATAGCCAAATGGAATCTCTAGCTAACTAAAGACAAAATTACACATATCACCTAAGGTAAGCTTGGCAAACAAGATAGCTAGGTCAGTAAAGGATATAATTAAGTCATTAATCAAAACGCCAGCTAGCAAGAACGGTTTACGATAATTTAGATAACTGCCTTGCAGTTGTAATTATGACTACATAAATTAAAACGATAGATAGAGAGATCGCTATGCTATAATCAAATTAACTGACTTACAGTCTTAATTATAACTTCATTAATTAAAACGATAGATACAAAGATCGGTATACTATAATCAAAACAACTGACTTACAGTCTTAATTATAGCTTTGTTAATTAAAACCTACACCTAACGGAAAATAAGATACACAATTTATGCACATAAATAAAAAATAGGTTTTACGTTACTCTGGTCGAGTCGTAGTGTTATGGACACGGCTTCCTGGATGTATGCAGGTAGGTCACACGTGGTTGCATCACCCCAACAAAAGAAGCCCTTGGTACGGCTATGGCGCAATTCTGTCTCGCAGAATGAAATCTGTCCCTCAGAAAGACATTGGCCCTCGGAAAGAAATCGGTTCTTCCGAAAGACCCTAGTTAAATGATAAATAATTTTTGGCCATCTTAAATGGCAACACTCGTGACGAACATCACCTTTTCACGTGCGCATTCGCCGGTAATATATTCCTGTCGAACGGGTACCGAAATCAACTCACATTAGACTAGTAAGTGGTAATGGCAATATCGATACCACAAATTAACCAATAAGCAGAGAATTTCGCAATGTTGTATTCCGTAAAATTTACAACTTTACAATATTAGAAATTATTATCTTTGATTTATGATTAAATAAACATTTTGACGCTCGCAAATAACAGCATTGTTATCTTTTTTCAAAGAAACGATGTAACCATTTGCTATTACCACAAGAATAAGGCATATTAAAGTAGCTAATCTAATATCTTTTCTAATGATACTATGTAACTATTTACGGTTTCTAAAGTGACGAGTATCGTACCTAAAGATACAATACATTTACCGAAAAATGGCAAGTAAAAAATCATAATAATTATGTTAGGTATCAAATTTTTCAAACGTTAATAGTTATGCTTTGCTACAAAAAGTTTCACCGGGGCAAAACGTTTTTGTCGACAAGCTATAAATTTTTTAACTAGGAAACAATGATAAAACATTTTTAATTTTAATATATGCATAATAAATTCAGGAAAAAATAAAAAAAATGCGATTTGTTTTATTTTAAATAAATAAAATTATAGACTTTTACCTAAAAAAGACAGGTAATACACTAAATTGGCGCAGGTAATATTGGAATAACATAGGTATAGGTAGAATCGGTCTTATGCGAGTCTAATTATATGAATAAAATCAGAAAACCAACTAAAAAATGTGTAATTATTTACAGACATACCTTGAGAAATAGAAATAGTTTTATTATTTTAGGTAGTATTGTGAATATAGCCACAGAATAATATTTTTATAAAAAGTATGTACCGTGCGTTCAATTTATCTTGATAACATTTTGATTCACTGTAACTTTTTTGTTTTTAAACATATCAAGGTAAACAGAAAAAAAAACAAAATTGTAGAGTTGGTGGCCAAGTTTTTTTCTAAGTTACATATAAAACAAAACACTAACAATTTTCTGACATATGACTACTTTTTATTTTTTTAAATGGAAATACAGAGTGTATTTTACTACATTTTTGGTCTCTCTAGAGAAATCTAAATACATTTCGTGTATAATATCCTATACCTATCTTTAGCTGTTTACGAAATATAACAGTTGAATGTTGATTGACACTTTGACAGGCTCTAAAATCTAAACCGCACGAGATCAAAGAAAACGATTTACACATTCCTATCTTAGGTTTTCATAAGCTATCGAATGACAGTAACTTTGAATTTAAGCGGAGGTTTAAAAGTTGCGGTTAATTTTATCCACTGGTGGTTAAATTCGAAGTTACTGTCATTCTATTGCTTATGAAAATCTAAGATAGTAATGTGCAAACCGTTTTCTTTGATCCCGTGCGATTTATATTTTAGAGCCTGTCAAAAAAATGCCCGATTTTCAACTGTCAAATTTCGTTTTTTTGTTTATCTTGATTTCTTTAAAAACAAAAAAGTTAGAGCGAATCAAAATGTTATCAAGATATATTGAACGCTCGGTACATGTGGTGAAAACGATCATTATTTCGGGAACTTTAGTAATAATATATTGACATTGACTCTTTTTAATAACAACAATAATAAATAGTTCAATTAATTTAAACATTTCTCTAAAAATACAGTGGCATTTAATCTGATAAACTATCCCGAGAAGGAAAGAGGCGGTGAAAATTCGCCAGCTAATTTCTAGGAAGCAGTAGCGGATAGAGTGGGCGTCAGTTTAAGGATTATACAGACAATTATTTGTGGAAAAAGATAGAATAACACTTAAAGAGCCCTAAAAAGTATAAGCAAAGATAACCATATCAATTGATGATATGCCAGTGTTTCACTACGACATATATTTAAAATTTCTTTATGAATTTTTGTGTGGATTTTTGTAAGATTTGAGCATATTTGGTTAATAATTCTGATTGTGCAGTTCAAGCCACTCATAAACATCACGTTTCCGCCAAGATGAAATAGGTTGTTTACTTCAAATTCTTGAATGATACGATGTATTGTCTAATAAAATTAAGTCGGAGCATCGAAATTTGGTATCAGTTGATCGTGTATATATTTTTTTTACATTTCACAATTCATATTATCATAGTAGCTTTTTGACTTTGCATTTGCACCTGGAACAAATCCTGTTACAGGACCAATATGCAAAATAATTATGCGCTTTCCCATGGCACATCCTTTTTTTCTTTTGACGTTTTTTACAGACTCACCTTGCCAACATTTTAAACCACTTCTATTTCAAAATTTTCGTCTAAAAATACCACTTCTAAATTTTGATTTGTAATTGTTCGTATATTTCTTAAAAAACTGATCACTCTGACTGACTTTTTGTGGCTGATCACATAAAAGCCATGGGTTACAGTCTTTTTTTATAGCGAAATTACTCTAGGCAATAGAGACTAAATAAAGGGTTCACATGGAAAAAATGGTAGGATTTTGTTTTATAAGCTTACCTTATGTTTTTTGGGTCCCTGATTCCGAATTTTTCACTTCCCACCAAAAAATCTCACCGGAAATACTTTTTTTTTTGAAAAAATAGCTTGTTTTTTTGAAAATATCTGATATATTTTTTTAAGTGGCCCAAAATTCTGAAAATATACAATAAAAAAAAATGTTTTAAATGTTTTTCAAATGATTAAACGCATAAAGGCGCTAGTGCGTCGTCAAAGTTGCGCTCTGAGATGCAGCGAAGCAGACCCGCGACGAACATTGGCAACCCTGGTCGCCGCTGTAAAACCTTTGAGCCGCCTTAGTATAAAATGCGTTGTCTGATTGAACGCACGTCTCGTTTTGTCTCAATTTGTATGTTGTCCGTACTTAGTTTGGTAAAAGTTAATGTGACTTTTTCAGTGTGTATAAGAATTTTTGTGTCTTTTAATAATGAATACATTAGAAAATTGTTTTATTTGCGAATGCTCTTTAGCAGACGAAGAAACGGTGAACGTGACAAAAAAAAGGACTGAATTCTATCCGTGAAGCAAGTTTAAAAAGAGAAGATCGCAAGGATTATCTTTTAACTGACCTTGAGACTATCGTTGTGCACAGAAAATGTAAAAAAAGTTATGTGAATCCAAAATTAATTGAGTGATTTAAACGGAAAAACTCAAACTTTCCGGTTATTCCGCAGCGGGAATCGAGATCTGCGACCCAAATTTTGTCTTTCCAGAACTTTTGTATTTTGTGTGCGAAAATGATAACGGATTTTTTAAAAAATGAAGCGCGGAAACGACCCGAACAGAGAGATCGTGTGATCGAGGTGACTCAATTAAATATTCGAAATGAGGTGTTGTATCTCGCAAAACGGATAAGTAATAAATGGGACAGATCTAACGGCAGAAGGGCAAAATATCATAACTCCTGCATAAAAAAGCTCAATATACTTGCTCTGAAAGCTGCTGGAGCGGATGGAGCTCCCAAACAAAGGCGAGGCCGCAGCGTAGATCAGGTAGAGAAAGCTATGAGTTATATCTTTAATTATCTTGATGAAAATTCTAGTGAATGTCAGTTGTCATTGCAAGAATTACTTAACGAAATAAAATGTGCATACCATCCTCGTGCTAAAACCATTAAAGCTCAACTTATCAAGAAATATGGCGATGGCATATTGATATCGGACTGTTCAAATAAGTCCACTATAATTTCGTTCCGTGGCGCGAGCAACAAAATACTGACAGACGCTTTTTACACCGGCAAAAAATGTAAAGACGAGAAAGCTGAACGAAAGCGCATTATTCAGGCAGAGTTGAGATACTTTTGGAGGACATAAGACCTAAAGTTTATGAAACAAAGCAATACCCTGCTTCCGACAACTTTTTGGAAGTGCAGATTCAGATATTCCTGACACTCTCAGCCTTTTCCTACAGGGTGTAATTCTGAAGCATAAAAAAGGTAATACGAATAAGTCGCGAACAAAATGTACGTCTCTTGCACACTGTTTAGTAGCTGCCGCTAGACCCAGATCATTTCTGTCTCCTGTACAAATGCAGTCGCAGCTTACATTTATAAAAAGTTTGGATCACGTAGACTGATTGAAACATTCGAATCCCTTGGATTTTGCGCCTCTTATGCTGAAGCCACAGCGTTTGAGATTTCGGCGATAATGCGCCCTCCTTTAGTTATTGATCCAAATTCGTTCTCGCAATTCATATTCGATAACGCAGATTTTAATTCCCCAAACCCTTGATGGTTATCAAACGTTTCACGCAATAGGAGGAATTCAATGTGTTGCGCCAAAATCTGCGATAGCTCCATATCAATTCAATAAGCGAATAACTAAAAAATCCTCAGCAGAAATTGTTGGAAAATTCGGTTACAATCCGTTGATATTTAAAAAAAAAGAATGCATCAGGTTTACCGGAAATAAAATATTCCAGTTGCTAAACTGGGGCGTAAAAACGCACATACCATCAAGTACAACTTTGGCAGGGGAACGAGTTAAAATCTGAAAAATGGGGCTGGAAAAGAACACACGAAGGCTTAACTCCAGTCACTACTTTCCACCACAGCTTTTAAAGCTCATATCTTGCAAATGCAAGAAAGGTTGCCGAGGAGCATGCAGCTGCCGGAAAAGCGGGCTGCGATGTTCGGTGATGTCCCTTCAATGCAACAACACCTGTGAAAACGCTCCGGACGAAGACATCAGGGACCTGGAGCATGACGAAGATGACCCTGAGGAAGTATATTTAGAATTGCTAGATGAGATGGACAGGGAAGAAGACTCGCTGGAGCAATCCGACGATGATCACCCTGGAGGAAGATTCGATACAGAAACCTTGATAGGTGAGCTTTTGATTCTCCTGCCATTTTCTCTCCATGCATCACACTATATTTCTCTCCTCACCCTCTCTCCCCTAAGTGTACAACACTTAGTAGTTCAAGGCTGACTATTGTCTCTTTAAGAAAAAAAATTGGTGTATTGGATATTTTTTCATTAAGTAACTGGAAGTTTTTCCTCTTTTTTCAGAAGCTAATAAGAGTGATTCTAGCTCAGAAAGTGAGGCCTTTGATGAGCCTGGTCCTTCAACAGCTGTAAAACGACGTCGAAGAAACTTTGTTGTGAAAAATTAGGTTAATTAAAAGACTTTGCAACATTGCAACTTTAAATTTTGAATATTTTAATTATTTCCTGAGTTTAAAGCGGGTTGAGACTTTCTTTTAACTTTTTGTAAAGTTACAAATTTATTTTATTTTTTTTAAATATTTTCTTTTAGCGCCATTTTTTTTAATTTCCGGTGAGATTTTTTGGTGGGAAGTGAAAAATTCGGAATCAGCGACCCAAAAATCATAAGGTAAGCCTATAAAACAAAATCCTACTATTTTTTCCAGGTAATATTCTCTATTGCCTGGAGTGAATCCTAATTTTGATAACGATTCAAGGTGAATTTCCAAAACACCTCGCAATTTTAGATTCTTTCAAAACTGCAAGTTATATTGGTTTTCGATCTATATAGATCGTAAATCACATTTCAAACATATATATTCACAGTTTCTCTTTTCTTCAAACGTCATATAAGTGTGACGTTTCTCAATGTCATTTATATCAAAGAATAAAGGTGAATACTCACCTGCGCGAATTTCGCCTTGTTCTGACAGGTGTCCATTTTTCGCGCGAATGTAGATTTTCGTTCATACTCATGCAACGCGAAATTTCGTCCCCGAATATTTCGCTAAAAAGTTAAAACAGTTTTAACTTTTTTACGAATTCCGCCAATTTTGTGACGCCAAAACCAACACAGAGACGGTTTGTTGTTGTTTAACGGACCTATTTTATGTGGGAGCAAGTCAAACTGAATTGGATTAATTCTTAAATAATTTAAAAAACTACTGGTATCAGTTAAACGCATCAAAAAAAAAAAGGCGAAATTCGCGTAGGTGAGTATTAAGCTTAAAGAAGAGAAAGGAAGGAGCTTGTGCGCCGTTTGACACTTAATACGTGCGACGAACTCCTGAGACATCGAGGAGGCTGCGGAGGAACCATAATATGTCACATTCTGACGTTATGTTTTGGTGCTTCCTACGTTTTGATAGTATTTCTTGTGTTTAAAGCTATTTTTTGCGATTTAACATTGTTTATTTGTTTAGTAATATTATTGTAGATTATTGTAGATAATGCGTTAGTTCATATAGTGTTTATATAGATATTTAGTAGTAAAAGTGTGTATTTTGGACTAAAGAAGCAAAGTAGACATGGTTACTTGTGCAGCTTGTAATCTTTCGAAAACTCCAACAAATTCAGAACTTGGAATAACATTTCATCGGTAAGTAGGTATTTTACCCTTTATTTTTCTGTTTTTTACCATTTAATAAAGCAAAATCATAAATTGTCTAATTGTCAACAAATAGGTGACAGATCTAATCATGAGCGTACCCGTAAAAAATATAGCATTAAAAATAAATTTTTGCAAGAATATTGGACAGAGCTAAAAGTAATACTTGTCTTTTACACTTGACATATTAAAGTTTATTCTGCCAATAAAATGCTAAAATTAGTTATTTGAATATATTTGGGCATTTGAAATGCAAAA
>MU182143.1:0-16314 GCA_016904865.1 Pissodes strobi
GACTCTCCGGGGCTAGGTTCAATTTTTTTAATTAATTGGGAAAAAAATTTTGGGGTTTAATCTTAAAAAAAAAAACGTGTTGCACTCTTGTGAAATACTGTTTAATTACGAACGTGTATGAAGTTAAGGCACTTGCTTCATATATTTGGCTATTTGGGTCATCAACAACTTTTTCATAATTATGAAATAGCAGAGATACGTGGTACGAGGAAACAAAACAAGTATGTAACGCAAACAGCAAAAATGTCCATTATTACATAGTAAATAATATAAACACTTTATAATCTGTGTATTTACTTATGAACAATTCTCATAATAATCCTAAAGTACTAGAAAACTAAACAAACACAACGTATCTAGAATATAAAAAAATATACGCAGGTACTCAGAGGTCATAATTACAATGAAATAAAAATAAATTTTGTACATTCTTTCCCTTCAGACTACTTCTCCTCTCTGAAATTAAGCAGTCCATTTAATATAAGGTCTATAATGTCACCTTAGCTCATAAATTCGATAAGGTCGCTGGTCGAGATACCTTTCATAACCAAAATTCCTTAGAACAATGGAACAGCACTGCAAATATTTCAAAGTAACGAGACGAAATACGATAAAATATGCTGCGACCATCCGACCATAGCTGTGAGTACGGTAAGTGCTAAGTGCCGACTACGCTACGGTGTAATGTAATCACTGTATTCAAAGTAACGAAGTAACGATAGAGTTCTCGGTTCGGTATTCGGTACTTCGGGTATTGGATAGTAACGAATATGAAGTAACGAGTAGTTACTTTTTTGACACCACTACTCCACCAGAGTTTTCAATTTCTTATAAGCTAGAGGCTCTTCGCCTCTGGCTCCAGGGTGTAAACAGCACAAGTGCTAAAGTGTGGCAAACTTATTTGGAACAGCGACGTTTGAGGAGCGAAGCGAGGAGAAATGGCTTGCAGCCAATCGCCTTGATGCGCTTTGTCACGAGGACGATGGGAACTTGACGCACCTGTTGCCGGATGTATCGGGCAAATATATATAAATGTCGCAAATTTATTTAAATTGATAATGTGTAAAATAGTTTATGAATTAAAGTTGAAGTAATAGTTAAGTTTCAGTTGCCAGTTATTTTCAATGAGTTAATGAGTATATTAAATTATGTGTTTACCTAAATAATAGGTATACATATTAATTCTCAAAAAATATTAGTTACTCGACAACATCGCCAATTTTTTGTCCGCATTCTTTCCGCTGTTCCAGTTATACTTGCCACACTTTAGTTTAGTGGTCCTAACGAAGCTGAAAAACCTAAAGAAAACTGAAAAACGGTCGACTTTTTACTTACTTTTTGCGTAAAAACTACATATTTTCAATACAATACCAATTACTATCAACAAAACAATGGTATGGCTATGGGTTCGCCTTTATCACCTTTATTTTTATGGAAAATTTTGAATTAAATTTTGTTGAATATTATCAACATAAACCTTTAATTTGGTGGCATTATATAGATGACATTTTTTCAATTTATCCGTATAACGAACATTTTCTTAACGATTTTCTAAATCATATTAACACCAAAGAACCTACAATCAAATTCATTATAGAAAGAGAAATTAATGAACAACTTTAATTTCCTGACATTTAAAACGACTTGAATAGTTCAAAACAAAAATATACAGAAAACCTACACATGCAAACAGATATTTAAATTTTAAATCAGATCACCCAATAATGGTAAAAAGGGGGTCGTAAAAAGTCTATATGATCGAATAAAAATAATTTGTAATAATCAAAATTTCAACACTGAAAAAGATTTTTTAACCAATCCCAATGTTTTGATTAATAATAACTACTATGTTGGGGTTTGGAACCTTCGACAATATGCACTAAAACAGAGTTTTATCCACAATACTGAAACAGAATTTTTGTACTCGACGCGCGTTTCGCTAACCATGTTAGCATCATCAGGAGGTGAAGACAACTTAATCAACTCCTGATGATGCTAACATGTCGTGCAAAAATTCTGTTTCGGTATTGTGGATAAAACTCTGTTTTAATAATAATAACTATCGTATTGATTTCATTAAAAAATGCTTTAATGAGTTTGAACAACCAAATATTAGACTAGATGAAAATAGACCTATTACGAACCTCTTTATTCCATATATTCCTGGTTTATCGGACAAAATAAAACGAATAGGTAATAAATTTAACATTCGTACTATTTTCAAGACAGAAAACACTCTTAGATCCGAACTAACAAAAACAAAACCACTCAATGGAAATGAAATTACTAAAAATGTTATCTAAAAGATATTATGTGAATGCAATAAATGTTATATAGGTGAAACATGTAGACGATTATCAAAACGTATAAAAGAACACCAAAATTATATTAAAAATACACAATTCCACAAATCACATATTTGTCAACATCCATTTGATAACAATCACAGAATACAATCGAACACTTCAAGTATTTTGGCATAGGAACCGGAACCATCACCTAAAAACGTAAGATTAAAGAAAGTGCTTTAATTTTAATAAATAAAGATGTATGTGTTGCTTCAACTTCTGTTAGTTTTAGCAGCACATGTTTACCTTTACTAAAAACTGAAGTTCAATTTCAATTCAATTTCAATTTGTTAAAAATCAGTTTGTTTTACATTTGAATATACATAATATAACTAATATACATTTGGCATTTATTTATATGTAGCACCTAAGTGACTTAACGACTTAACACTAGTATGTGCCAAATCCAGATCTACGACAGAGCATAATCAAAGAAACAAAAAAAAAGACTTATATAAAACACGCATCAATTTCGACGTTCTTGATGTTTTGGTTTAAGCTGTCTCTGATTCATGTGATATAATGCTAAGTTACAATTAGTGCTAATTTATGGATACTAGAATTTAAATAAAGTGCATAAGCAACTGTTTAGTCATCTAGGTAGAGTTATACAAAATTGTTACATTTTTAGAATGTGTATCAAGTTCAAGCATTTGATTGTCCGCGTACATTTACAAGGACATTATTTTTTTTGTTTTTGTATAGGCATTAGAATACATGTTTCGCGAAAATAAAACAAGTTTCAATTTAAAATTTATTAAAATTGCAATTATCAAATGCTAAGATGGTGAAAACTGATTTATTCCCCACAAGATTGATGCTTTTTGTTTTTATGCCAGTCAAATTTATGGGGCACGTTAAGGTTTTCAAGGTAATTGGAAATCGGTGAAACGCCTTCCTTGTGTCGTAACAACTTGGTTATTTGCGCCAAAGGTGCGAGCAAGATCATAATTTTTGAAATGTTTTTGATAAACTATACCAAGATATCTATTTGTTCTATTTTTATATTCTCATTTGTTTTAGTTGGAGATGAGGAAAATGGTTTTAGACAGAATGGTTAACCTTTTATGTTCAGGATGTGTGGTGCCTGTTGTAAAATATATCAAACAATGTTGGCAACGAGGAGATACAGATATATCTCTAATTCGATATTTTGTTACGGAGGTAATAATATGTCTTTTAAATTGTGTCTTTTTTTTTTGAAATATCTAATTACAGGTTTTGGAGACTATTGGGCCTCCATATAGCCCAGAATTTGTGCATTTATTTATGCCCATGGTAGAAAATGATGAGATTACGGGTACCATGCGTGGTGATGGTGAAAATGACCCTGTTTCAGAATTTATAGGTAATTATTTTAGTATAGCTTATAATTTTGAATTCGGACTTTTCATCTGGAAACTTTTCAGGTCATGTCTTAGTTGCCACGACAAAATATTATTTGTGTAGACATTGTTGCCTGTATTAAAAATACAGGTACTCTTAAAAAGACGTAAACGCCAATGGTTTTTAACGAAAAGGCGTAAGCGACAAAACTATGAATAAATTGATGAATTATGATGTTTTTAGCGTTTTTTAAATTTAAAATCTGCTTTCCAAATATTACAGAATAATTCTGTAAATTAGTAAACCATTTGTGACACTAATTTCAGACGCTATTGGTTTTTCGGTCCTCCTGTAAAATCCACGTTTTGGCACTTACGCCTATTTGTCGTGACGGCGTCGATATCCATAGAAAAGCTACATGTTCTCAAAATTTTGAGGAGTTTTTAAAACTATTTTCAAATTTTATTGTTAAGGAAGGGTGGATTCCAGTAAGACCTATAGATAAAATCACTTTATTTAAGCTTGAGTATACTCCTGGTCCTATAATTGTAATAAATAATAATATAAAATTAGAAACATGTTTATATGGCCAGTCTATTTCTGTTTCAATAATAAATTTAAAATCCCCATTTATAACCGGCAGTTTGGATGAATTAGAATGTTTAATCAATGCAATTGTTAATATGATATCAATTCCTCTTAATAATAACCTCCCCATTACTAGTGAAACTTCCAATAACGAGAGCGACATGAATTTACATCAACCTGAAGACGAGAAAACAAAAAAAAAATTTGTAACGGATATTCTTTTAAACCTAAAAGGGTCCGATGAACTTACACA
This sequence comes from Pissodes strobi, assembly GCA_016904865.1. Lineage (NCBI taxonomy): Eukaryota > Metazoa > Arthropoda > Insecta > Coleoptera > Curculionidae > Pissodes > Pissodes strobi. Next base: position 4,516 of record MU182143.1, read on the forward strand.
AAAACTAAAATTTATTTCAGAACAGCTAACTTTGTTGAGTACCTCAAAAGAGAGATATCGGTGTTCACCGAGCACTATTGTTTTATGTTCAATTTTGTTTGCTATAAGTCCTCATTCCTATAAATATTTGCGTAATCTATTATTTTACCTCATCCTAACACAGTCAAATCTATTTGTAACAGATTTTTAACAGATCCCCATATTGATGAAAGGCATTTTTTTAACCTATGCTCGTAACATTTTTCAATATTTGAGTGATAAAGATAAAAATTCATATTGACCCTTATTGGACTATAAGGCAGGTAACACTGTAGGAACATCAGTAAATAACAGCAATACTTTAGCATCATCTGCAGTTGCATTTATGATCACAAGTCCCTGCTCAAGCATTAAAGATAACTCATATATGTCCTGTAGCTAAACTTGACTCAGAAATCTTATATTATACTTTTATCAAGACCATAATAGAAAATTTGGAAGAAATTGGCTACATACTATTTTGTACAGTTAGTAACAATAATGCAATAAATAGCAAGGCAATGAGTAATTTTTCACCACGGAATGAACTCAGTATAGTTTTCCCCCATCCTATTGCTCGAGAAAGACCATTATTATACCTTTTTGACACTGTTCATCTACTAAAATGTTTTTTTAACAACTAAATTACTAAACCTGAGCAAGCATCCCCATTATGAGACAGGCCAAAAAAAAATGTGCTTCGTTTTCAGTGGTCAAAAAACTTCATGAACTAGAACGAGACAAAATATAAAAAAATGGGTATTCCCTTAGTTTAAAGGTTCTTTTTCCATCATCTATAGAAAGGCAAAATGTTAAATTAGCTCTCAAAATATTTAATCCTTTTATTATAGAGGCTCTAAAAGGTTTTGTTAATAATTTGTCATATTCACAAGACACAGCAGAGTTTATTAATATTATATGAACCTGGTGGAGAATAGTTAATGTTAAAATCCCTCTTAAGGGAAAACATTTACTAGATAAATTTCAAGAGCCCTTCACCAGAGAAATACTATCAGCCTCCAACGATGATCCGAAATTTAATTTTCTGCTAAAAATGCAAAATTTGCTAGATTCTTGGCATTCACCTAAGTTTCCAAATAGACTGACTCAACAAACCCACACTGCATTAACCCATACCATTCATGGGCTACTGGAAGTGACTGAATACTGCAACTGAGGTTAATATGACGTATGTCTTACTGGACAAATTTCAAACGGACCCATTGGAAGGGCATTTTGGAAAATATAGGCAATTAGCTGGTGGTCATTATCATATCTCTGTTCTCCAGCTATATGAGCCAGAAAAAAGGCTAAGAATTCAATCTTTATTATCATTAAAATCTAAACATTATGGAGATATTAATGTAAATAAATTTTTTGAACTGCCTGAATATGAACCCCCGTCATTAGATAACTCATTAAATTCTGACTATGTTATCAATTTATTGCCCAAAATTACAATTACACAGTCTGATACAGAAGCTATAACATCTGAAATGCCAGTAATCACTTATTTAAGTGGATATTGCTGTCATATTATTTTAAAAAAATTAAGTTGTGAATTTTGCAAAGAAAATTTAACTTTAAATGAACCTTGTGTTGTAGAAGATAATTACAATTTAATTAATTCCTTATGTCGTGGGGCTCTTTTATATCCTCGTAAACACGTAGTGGACGTAGTTTCAACAGCCTATATTATATTTAAAAAACTGAGTTCGAAGACACATTTTTAGATATTTACAATAAAGTCTTTTCTTTGTGAGCTGTTGTTAAACTATCTAAATCAAAACAGCCTTTTGACTCCTTTTGAAAATTGTAAAAATCACCTAAAAATTGATGTTTCTAAAAATTTTCTTAGCAGCATTTCAAATAAACTTCTTAATAATTATTGTTCTAAACATAATCATAATCTTTTGGGTAAATCTGGAAACCACCTTTACTTTTACGAACAAACACATTTTTCGAATAGTAATTGGGGCAGTTTGGAAAAATAGTTGGTATCGCATTTTTCTTCAATCGAGGATATTTTAAACGTACTGTAATGATTTCACCTGACTTTGGATCCTGTTGGGAATTAATCCAAATTATATTACCGGCAGAAACATGTAACTCACACTTTAGTGTTTTATTGGGCACTAAATTGTCTCTTTTGAAGGTCGTCACTTTTTGGAAAGCTAAAAACATGAACTTTAGGTCCTTTCGGGTAGTTTCCACGCCAGCCTGGTGCACAGCATCTGGACGGCGTGGCATTGTTCACATAAATTTAAACATACTAAAGTACTAATATGAGAAAGAAATTCACAGAAAATTAATCGAAAATCGAAGAACAAATAACAAACCGGTCAAACGTCGAAAGTACGCTGGCAACTGACAAGCAGCAGTGTTGCCAGATTTTTAAGAACCGTCTCGTCATCCTCGCACTGCTAACGACAGCCCAAATATTAAATCGTATGCGTTGGTGGTTATGCAAGGGTAAAAAATAAATATTGTTACGAATTTGCAAAATTGCCTCGTCCTGACCATCAGGATTTGGCTCGTCTGGGTCGGTAGAGTTAGTTTCATACATTATTTGGGATGCAAAGTTATTTAACGTATATTTAGTTGGACTTTAATTTTTACAGCATTTATTGAATGACATTTGAAATTATGTTTTTAAATGGAACTAAATATTTATACAAAATAATTAGGTTACTGGTTAGCAACGTTTATTTTCCTAAAGGTTTTGATTCCGTTATGCTTCACTTTCCGGTTTTTATATATTTACTTTTCGGATTTTAAATATTTATTTATATTTAATATAGCTATACTATAATATACCAAAGTAACCTTTTACATTAAGTATCTAATATATTGTTAATTGTAATCCCAGACAAATATTTTACGTTTCTTTGAAAAATGATTTGTGTCAAACTACAGTGAGAAGTGATAAAGCGCCCAATCTGGCAGCACCGGATACAGAATACTTCGAAGACGGCGAGATGGAAATTGACATTCCAGTCGCCCAGCGTGGCAATCAACATTAAATACGGAAGTAGGCGCGATAAAATAATCAATACTTTTACTGGGCTCCTCTTGGCTCCTCGGAGTGCTTTTCTTATGGCAAAAAGTATTGACCTCTTAGGATAACGTCACTGCTAATTTTAATATTAGCTAGTTGGCCTAGGAGTGTAGGAGGTGATGGGTTTACTCCGGGAATAGATCAGAAGTACCACAGATCTATATAGCTACGCAACAGATACCTCTTCCAATGCTTTTTACGCGGGGCCAAAAATGTTCACCGGCTTTCGCGAGCGGGTGAACCAGTCGTCTAGGAACGGGTCAGTGTTGCCAAGTTATCATGGCGAACAATATTCCGGCTGACTTTTTCACCTGCTCAAATCATCGACTTTTATTATTAATATTTATGTATCAAATTAACACAAACATATTTTTTTAGAAAAATACGATTTTTACATTTTTTATTAAGTATGATAGTTTATTAATAGTAAAACAAATGAAACGTCAATTTAAATGAACAAATTTATAATATTGATAGTAGAGTTTAAAACAAAATTAAATAGTACTTTGACATGTCGATAAACATTTCAAAAATTCCTTTGATCTTCGAAACAAAAACCTGCGTGATAAAATATTATTACTTAATACAAATAAGAGATATTATAGCAAAATTTGTAATAACCTTTTACACCGATATTTAAGGTGAGTTTTAGCCCATGTTGAAGCAAACAACATTCACTGAATCTGATAATGAACTTTAATTTGACATAAATAACTTACGATTGCCAAGAAAATGAGTAATACAGTAATGAGATATGAAAGGTAAACTATAGTTCGCCACTTGGCAACACGGCGGGGCAAAACACGTCTTAATAGGAAAATATTTAAGTTTATTGCATTATTGGCGAGCGACACTTTTAATACCGGAGTAGGCATCTGTTGCGTAGCTATATAGATCTGTGGAAGTACATGGATTACAATTTTTTTTTTCAAGGACCTACTAGACGTCCGCTTAATGATTATAACTATAATTTTTTAGAATATTTGTACCTGAATTTAAAAATTCGGCGCCTATTCCAAATTTTAGCTTATATTTTGCTTTTGGTGTGAAGTAGAGCTGGCCGCTAGTCTCGCCGCTAATTACTTTAAAATATCTCCATCTTAAACCAATAAATTAAAATGTTCTTGCAAATTGTGTTAGGTTTAGTTTAGGGTTCCAAATATTTAGATCATATCCAGTATGTTTTAAGATGACATAAATCTATTTAAATGTTTAGTATTTTTGCATATTTATTTTTTGTTTTCTTTTCAGTATATTGCAAAGCAAACTACACCCAAGTGATATAGGATGGATACTTTAGGCTACGACAATTATAAATGTGCAAGATTTTATGAGTTGAGGAATTGTACAGGTAAAAGGTTGTTAGTACGCTAGGAAACTGGTTATCGAATGCCCTATATGTGAATGCACAGTAGGGTGGAGTGAAAAATGAATTTTTTTGATTTCTTTGATGTAATAGTTACAAAAAGTTTCCATTAGGAACACATATTATCCATACCTATTTTTGTTTTAATCGCTTTATATTTAGAGGGTCCGCCAGACCCACCAATGTTAGAAAAAAAGTTGAAAATTGCAACTTTTTTAAATTCGTATTTCAAAAATTATACTCAAGTTAGCCATATACGCAATACTACTACTAATGGTAATTGCTCATTCACTTACGACAGGCACGGACTAAGTACGGGGCTCGAAATAAAGGAATTAAATAAAATAGTAAAACGTTATATTTAAATCCGCAGCCGTGGCGGAAGGCGGACCCTCTAAATGATTGATCGCAATTACCATTAGTAGTAGTATTGCATATATGACTAACCTGAGTATAATTTTTGCTATTAGTAACATTTACACGTAAAGAATGCAGTTATATACGAATTTAAAAAAGTGCAATTTTCAACTTCTTTTCAAACATTGGTGGGTCTGGCGGACCCTCTAAATATAAAGCGATTAAAACAAAAATTGGTATGGATAATATGTGATCCTAATGGAAACTTTTTGTAACTATTACATCAAAGAAATCAAAAAAATTCATTTTTCACTCCACCCTAATGCACAGTATAGAGAACTATATAGACTGTAAGGAATGTGATGTTGGTTAGATTAAAGCAAAGTTTCACAATGGAGATCCTAAGTATGTGCGGTCGAGAAAATTGTAACATTTTTGTTTCTGTATTTAACTCAGCGAAAAGGCACATGTTTGTCACATTGTAATTCTTTTAATAGTTTTCTTCGGAACATAATAACTAATATTCTTTCCTAACGAAAAAATAACATGACAATTTTGTTATACTCATTTAATTTAAATAATGTTTGGCAAACTTTGCTTAAAACAGAAGCTGCAAATAAAAACTTAAATATTACACTACAACACAGTTTTATCCATAATACCGAAACAATTTTTGCACTCGATGCGCGTTCTACTAACCATGTTAGCATCATCAGGAGATGATTAAAACTGAAGGATTAAAACCCCGATTAAACTTAATTACTAACTAATTCATAATTAGTATATGACAAAATTTCACACAGATAATTTATTTCATAAAACGTCTTAAAGCTCAATATCGTGACACCAAATTATCTAACAATATCCTCGATAGCTCGCACGCCATAAAAACTTCATTCATTAATGGCATTTGATTGAATTTTCAAATTGCGAACCGTTACTCGGCACCCAGGTGTTTTTTACGCAAATATTTTAAAAGTTCTATTTGATTAATTTCATTTCCCCCCTCTATAGAGGGGGGGAAATGAGTTTTGTGTCAATTTACGCTTTGGGGACTGGTTCTTTTCATAAACTCTTGGCATATGCTCTAAAGTCGATTAATAAAAGATGGTTATTATCCTACTTCATGTTAATGTATGCAATAAAGCAACCCATATTTATTTTGACAGTCAGAAATACTAAAAAATATAATATTATTCCCTTTCGATAAACGTTAAAAATATTACCTTAAAAGCAGATAACCTAAGTAAGGATTCTAAATGCTTATGTTTTTTAGTTCCAAGAAGTTAGATGGAAATATATTCTAGGCACGTATTACTTTCTCTTCTAGCACAACACTATTTCAATTTATTTTAAAAAAGTAAGGTGAATAAACAGTTCATATTAAAAAATAATAAGTTTATTGATAGCTTGGCCAAGAAAGATCCGATCAGAATCTGTAGAGAAACATAATGATATTGATAAAGTATTTTCTTTCACATTACTTCTTTAATGCCAGAATTAAGAGCATATTATGTTCCAAGTTTCTTGACAGCACATATTTGTACATATATGTACCTTTGCTCTAATAAATTTTGTGGTGAATCCTAAAAATCTCGCGTGGTACAGGCTATATATACAAGGTGTCCCATAATGTTTTGCTACTTTTAAACTTAAATAAAAAATATTTTTGTTAGTAAAAATTAATTTATTTGTTGTCAAAATGTTAATAATGAATGGGAATTTTTATTTCTTAAAAATAATGTCAACATGTGTTCCTTCATGTACCACACATTCTTGAAGCTACTAGCATTTTCTGTGGAATAACGTATATTTCGGCCTGAATTCGCAATTTTAAAGCTCTTAAAGTGCGTGACGCTGTCCTATACACATTGGATGGCATGACTCTTTGGAGGCCACTGCATCCCTTCTCTTTGAAATAACTTCCCGGAAAGAAATTCTTGCACCGTCACCAAACATCTTCTGAATGTTGGAAAACATCGTTTCATAGCAACATAACGGTCGCTGTCCACTGTAACAATTTGGCACGGATAACGTTAAAAATGGGCTACTGTGGGACTATTTATTGGTTGTTCATACTTCTCGCTATGATTCTTATTGTTCAAATAGCGGCAATTTTGTTTGTTTACTGCCCCATTGATGGTTCTCGGAGGTCAAGGTTCTTAGATTAAAGGGTGGAAGGGTGATGCAATTTTATTGTTGAAAATATCTGTTACAACTGGTAAAGGTGCGATAATCTCGCTCGAAGAAGCTGGTGTAAGTGAATTTGCTATAATTTGGACGAATTCTACAAACTAAATCTCATACTGAAAGTGACCAATATATCAAATTTGTTAATATTTTCAAAATAATTACCTTCAACAGAACGTTAACATAATGAAATTGATAATAAGTATACACAACACAAGGCAAACTAAATAAGGCAGCTGAATCTAAGCTTGGGAGTATGATGTGCACACCAATGAGAAGCCCAAAATCCCTGGATATGAAGGTGCTGTGGACATGAAACAAATTGAAGCCAGTCTGCGTGAACAAAATAAATTATTTATGAAACCGATATGCTAAATGAAAAGTATCTAAATCCTAACATTCGTCATTAATGAGAGTTACCTCTATTCTTCCACAAAGTTTTAAAAATAAGAAGAGTACGTATAGAATAGGAATGTTGCTGCACTGTTTACGAAGACACAGGTATATACAAAGGTGCTTCATTTGTCAGGAGCACTTCATAAAAATTCAAAATGTGCAAACAGAACTGCATGTGAATATTGTTCTCATAATCATAACTATCAAGTTATCAACAATAAACAGAAATAGAAAATAATGCGCGCCAAATACTTATCAACCTTAAATGTTTACGATTTTAAATCCACTGAAAATGAGCCCACTCGTCTTACTCTTAGAACTAGCTCATGCCTGAATGGCATATTTGTAAAAACTAAGCTAAAAACCAAACTTCTAAAATAGGTAACATACAGACCTAACTGATCATCTTCCTGTAATGTTTTAACGAAAAAGAGTTAACTATCAAATATTAAAAGTTAATAATACTCAGACAAACGTGGGTAAAAGTGCTGAACACTAATGATCAGATTGTCACTTTTATAACAATTGGCATTGTAGCATACATAACATCTCGTAATAAAATATATAAAGACCATACAAATACCATAAACAACTAATAAAAAGATGTAAACATAATCACTATAAAAATGGAATTAATACTAATCAAAATAACAGGAGAAAAATATATAGAACCGATGTTGAAGAACCAGATGAAGAGAAAAACGAGAAATATAACTGTATATTAGTTGAAGATGATAATGAATGATGAGGATTTGTCTAATGGCAAAGCATTGCCCAACTACTGGAATAAATATTTTATTAATGTTGGCACTAGAATGTTAGTACCCAGACCAGCCTAATCTTTTTAGGCTTTGCAAGTCCAATCAGCCAGCTCCTACACTCCCTCACCACCAAGGAGCGCGTGCGAACCGACTTTAACGCCATGAGTGCGGCCTTGCTGTCGGAGCAAAAGAAAATCCTCCCGTCACCGACATTGACGCTTAACACCTCCCAGACCCCTATCATAATCACGAAAAAATCCGCTTGCAAAACCGTAGTGTGCTCGGCCAGTGGGGGGATAATACCCGCCCCGGGGCCTCACAATACGCACCAGCTCCAGACAGTGTTTCCATTCTGGACCCGTCTGTGAACCATGACTAGCCCATCCCAGGATCCCATATTTCCCTCCAACCAATCCTCTTTCGTAGGCAAGAGGAAGTTTAGCCTCTCGTGGAAGCTTATCTCACTAATCATCACGTAACCTGGCATACCCATTATGGTTAGGTCCTCAAACAAGCCCCGCCATAGGCCACAATGGCCATGACAGGAGCCATATTCAGTCCACCGACGGAGGAAACCCCAGCAGCCCTCCAGATGTGGGCGCCATCCTCATGGGCCCCGGTGATGCAGAGGTATGCAAGTCGCTGTAATTTGTCCAGCACTAGTCTGGACGCCGTTTTCATCGATCCTGGCTACCAAACGACCGCACCGTGCATGAGCATCGGAGCAATCATCGTTTTATAGATCCACAACATAGTAAGTTCGGCTTAGTAAGTCGGCTCAAGTCCCCCCCCCCCCCATCAGCGCCGTGCGGCAAGTCTACAGTGTCCTGAGCGCCGTCGCGGTCTTGAGCCGAATGTGTTCCTGAAAGGTCAGTTTGGAGTCAGACCAGACACCCAGATACTTGACGCATGTCTTAGCCATAAGAGGGGCCCCTTCAACGTGATGTTGGGGGAGACCTCCAGCTTCCTTTTTCTGGTAAAGGTAACCATCTATACGTTGTTGGAATTCGCCCTGGTGGTTTGCATAAACATGCAATTAATCCATTAACTATGGTATAAAATTAAATTTTAAAAATTTTCTATAAGAAAAAGAGGTTTCATCTTACACATCTGCTTTATTCAAAAGAATCTTGATGTACGATTCTTATACAACATATCCACGTGTGGATTATTGCATAAAAATATTCTAAAAAATTGTCTAAACCATATGTGTAGTAGGTACTAGGAATTTAATTATTACTATTGTAACAAAAATATTATTTTAACATTCTTAAACGATATTGCACCAAATATATTTAACATTATTACATCGGATATAAGGACGAAATCAAATCCACCCAAATTTATTCATAGTTGTAGGCATCAAATAACACTTTATTGCACTTTTCTAAGCCTGCTACTAAGGTACCGTTTTTTATATTATCTCTCTTTTTCTTTACATGAATGCGAATAGTGTATCTTTTTTTAAGATGATTATTGTAACCTTGTGACACTCTAATATTCTAATTTTTAGTTTGATGACAGTACATACATAAAAAGTTTTTTAATGGCGATCGCTTAAGCGGGTTATATTATAACTAGAGTAAGAAGGAACGTTCATATTTTGTATATAGATACTTATAGTGTAAATAAAAAGAATTATATCATAAAACAGACGTTATATTTTCGAACACTGAACAAAATTGTTTTATACATAACATAATAACAACCTTAGGTTAAAAGATCAAAACCATTCGGATTTTCTGAAACCGTATAACCAAAAAGAACTTGATCATGAAAAGCGAATTTATAATGACCACTTATCAAGAGCGAGACGGATAATAGAGGATGCATTTGGGATATTAGCGAGCCGTTTTAGGATAGTTATAACTTACAAATACACAACTCTGATAAAGTTCTTTTGGCTTGTTGTGTACCTCAGAACTTCTTACGAAGAGGTCCTGATTGCTACACTTCTGCAGAAACCTTTGGCATTGAGGGCCCCGAATCACGGAACATGTCGTGGATTACGAACCAATCCGGAAAATTTATTAAATATTCAATCAGGGTTCAATAGGCACTACGAAATCGGAGCAAAAGAAGTTCAGAGCCAGTTTAAATAATATTTTAATAATAAGAGGAAGGTATCCTGGCAAGACAAAATCTGCATAGAGATCCGGTGATCACAATGCAAGAAAGGTGTAGGTAATTGCCATGTAACTCATCAATGTAAAGAATATATATATATATACTTAAATGGTATTTCTTGGGAAATAATGGTTCATTTAAAGATATATTTTTCTTTAAATTTTTGAATTTATTTCATTTAAGGGAAATACAAACGTTTCGACATATTAATGTCTTCTTCAGTGCTACAAAGAACAGGTCCTAATTAATTTTTGTTTAGTTATAGAAACAGGCGTTTTATTTAAGCGCAGTTAAGGTGTAATTTCAGTTACATTTATCCCTAAAAATTACTTAAAACTATTCACGAAAACTCACCTACTAAGGAAAATCCATGTCTGTGAAACATAAAACATAAAAACAGATACTTTCATTTAAAAACCAGCATGCTGTGTATTTTCGTCATATTGATAAAAATTAGACGTTCACATACATGCAAAAGACGATACTAAAATTGTCGGATTATATTTATTTTGAACTCGAGAGCTGCATTATTTGAAGAAAGAAATTTGTATCGGTTTGGTATTTTGCAATTTTTTGCTTCATGATATCGGGGAGACTGGTGAGATTAATTTATTAAGTTGTAATAAATCGTGCTCAAGTTCTTAATTTCACTTTTATCATTTATTGAATGTGGGTTTTTTTTAATATGAATCATCTCTAAAATTTCACGTTTACGTTGATTTAATTCGGTTGCGAGTATCTTCGTGTTTTGAAAATCAAAAGAGTGACCGTTATCAGATTGATGTTTGGTTAGTGCGGTTTTATTTCGTTTGTCGTAACGATGTCCGTTCAGTCTATTTTGTAAGTATTGGGTGGTTTGACCAATATAAAATGAATTGCAATCTTTGCATGGTATTTCATATACTATGTGAGTTTTTTGATTTTTTGGAATTTTACTTTTAAGTTGGCTATAATGTTGTTTGATTAGATTGTGGCCTTTATGACAAACATCGATGTTGTGTTTCTTGAACACGGTTTGAAAATTCTCAGATAACCCCTGTATATACGGTAGAGAGAGATAATTTGTTTGTTGCTGTTTTTGTGTCTGTGGTTCTGCTTCAATTCTATTAATCTTTTGTTTCCTGCTATTAAATAGATTGTTAATTAGCTTATTAGGGTAACTGTTTTTTATTAGAATCTCTTTTGCTTTCTTAATTGCAGTGTTTCTATAAGGAGGGTCGCTTAATTTCATTGATCTGTCCGCCAGACCCATGATAACTGATTTTTTTTGGGATAGTGGGTGTTGCGAGTGGTAATTTAAGTATCTTCCGGACCAAGTGTCCTTAGTATACCATTGTGTTAGGATTTTATTGTTTTCATGATATAAGGTCATGTCTAGAAAATTTATTTTATTGTTGTTTTCTGTTTCTAAAGTGAATTGCAACCTTTCATGAAAACTATTAAACATGTTGAGGATGTAATCAATTTTATCATTAGGTATGGCGGTCAAACAATCATCCACGTATCTATAAAAAAATGGAATATCA
>MU182143.1:16414-41748 GCA_016904865.1 Pissodes strobi
TATATATATACGTATAACGTAGTGAAGTTCCCTCCAAACTGCAGATATACCGGTCGCAGTGCCCTCATATATAGTCTACTTCCCTCCAATTTCGGAGGGAACAAGGAATCGCCTAGTTTCTTTCGCTACATGATACTAACACGCAAGTACTCCCCCCTGTCAAAATTTTAATAGGAGGTCCCTTCGACTGATTTTACGTCGTATTTTGATCGATTGGTTCAAGCTTTTCTCGCTGGCGCTGTCGTCGTTTCTGAATGCAATCACTTACCGTACTGTGTTCCCTCCTAATTATATATTTATATATGATAAAAAATCGTATCAGTACCCTCCGAAATTTGACAACACAGGAGTAAAGAATTCGATGATATCCCGCGTAAAAATTTATTTTTGTCGCATATTTTATGGACTAGGTTTATGTGTGTTTGGGTTTTGTCACTGAACTATACTTGAACTATACTCTTCAGTGGGTTTTGTGCTTCAGATTTGTTTTGTTACTTAAAATGAGTTCTAGGTGTGTGGATCATGGAACACTGTTGCGGAAGTTGGAACTCTATGATTTTAGGGGTAAAAGTCTAATGTGGTTTGCATCATATCTATCCAACAGCAAACAGTCAGTCTCCATTGGAGATGCTTTATCTGAGAGGCAGGGCTTGGGATGTGGCGTCCCGCAGGGGTCGGTCTTGGGACCAATATTATTTCTTTTATAATAATGGTTTATTAACGGCAGTAAAAATTGTACACATTCCATTTCTTATGATTACATACAACAGAACTTGGCATAAAATATTTAGAACTAAAACTAACAAAAAATATCAAGAGTATAAATAAATATATAAATCACAAATCATCACAAAAATCTTTAACAACACGCTTATATGACTGCAAAGTCAGTCCAAAGACATCAATATTCCCTGGCAATGAATTCACTTCCCTACTCATTCTGGATAATGGAGCGTTATGGGCATAGTTTGTTCTATGAAACGGTTCATAAAAGAGGCGATGACCCCTAAGCACTCTCTGTGGTACAGAGATACCCACAGCGCCCAAAAGTTCAGGAGCATCAACTAATGAGTTGACTATTTTGTAAAAAAGAACCAAATCCAGGTAAACACGCCTACTTGATAAAGATGACAAGTTAATATAATCCATCATTGCATCCATAGGAATATTACACTTAAAAGCTGTGAATCTTAGAAAGCAAGTTTGCACTCTCTCAATTTTATCTTTGTAAATGTCATATCTTGGTGACCAGACTGAAGAGGCATATTCTAGAACAGATCGAACGACTGAACAATATACAGACTTAAAGCAGTACATGTTACTAAAATCAGCTAGTATCCTCCTAGCAAAACCAACAAGTTTCAAACCCCTGCTTGTTATATGATTTACATGCAAATCAAAGTAGAGTCCTTGGTCAAGGATCACTCCAAGATCCTTTATGTGATCTGAACGGGCTAGTACTGAGCCATCCAGAGTATAAAGTCAAAAGTCAAAAAAAGCTTTATTGTATAAAGAATCATCACATTCCTATTTACAAAGCCACAAAACAAAAACAGAGATTTTTTAAAATGTGTTTGGTGTTTGGTGCGCCCCAAACCAAAACCAAAAAAAAGAATAACATGAGTGCGAAAACCAATGAATATCTACACTACATTTTAAGTTAAATGGTCATCATATTAGACAATACAAATATCAGCCGTTGACCAGCTTCGCAACCATTATGGTATCGTTAGGTAAATTGGTATACTCCATAATATTGCAATCCTAAATAATATAAACAAAGCAAACTTAATTAGTCTATAGTTTTCTAAAAATTCAACATGTTCGTCAGGTATTAAAATCGCACTAAAACGAGGAACGCTGAAATAAGGAACATATATCAATGCAGGTACGCTAGAAAGTATCGCGGAAAAATTCTTCTACGGTATAATAAGCCTTAGAAACTGGGAGAGCCTTTACCTCTTTTCGAAATATTTTCAGATTTTGAATTTTTCTAATTTTTAGCGGAAGATGATTAAATATTTTTTTACCGTTGTAGAATATTGAATTTTTAGTTTTACTGGAATGAGGTATAGGTAAATTAATTTTAAATGCTTGGCGAGTGGAACGCACTGGGGTTGAATCAATTTCATTCTTGAACTTCTTATAGATTAAGCAAGATGTCTCCAGCAAAAACAAACAGGACAAGGTCAAGATCTTATGGGATAGAAATAGCGGTCTACTAGAATCCCTAATTCTGGCCCTGCACATATATTTAATGGCCCTTTTTTGCAGAACAAATATTATGCTAAATAAATGCTGGGAGCAGCAACCCCAAAAGCTTATGCCGTATCTTAAGTGTGACTCAATTAGGGAGAAATATGCAGTCTTTGTAGCAGCGAAATTCAAGTTGTTCGAAATTACCCTAATCGCATAGCAGCTGGAGCCCAATTTTTTGCTTAGGTTAATCATGTGTGATTCAAATTTTAATCTATCATCCATGTATAAACCCAGGAATCTGCTTACTTTTTCATTATTTATCACTTGGTCTCCAACTGTTACTTCATTAAAATTGCATTTAAAAGTAAGAATGTTTGTCTTTTTGATGTTGAGAGATAAAAAGTTGGCATCTGTCCATTTTTTTACCACGACCAGATCATCTTTAACATTTGACTCAAGTTCATTCAAATGTTTGCCTGTCCAAAGTATGGTTGAATCATCCGCAAACAGAGTAAATTTACCCTTTATTGTAATACTTGGTAAATCATTAATATATATTAAAAACAATAGCGGACCAAGGACAGATCCCTGCGGAACTCCTGCTCGAATTTCCAGCTGTTTGGAAGACTTATTTTTAAAACTTACCGTTTGGAGCCGCCCAGATAAATATGATTCAAACCACTCCAAAGCCTTTCCCCTTATCCCATACTTTTCGAGCTTGAGCAAGAGAACTTTATGATCCACACAGTCGAATGCCTTCGACAAGTCGCAGATAACCGCCGCGGCTACCTCACTATCATTTAGACTAAAATATAAACTTTCAAGAAATGAAAAAATGGCGTCATTTGTGCTTTTTGATTCCTGAAAACCAAATTGTTCTGTGCACATTAAATTATATTTATTTAGAAAAGAAAGTAACCGATTTTTCACTAGTCTCTCAACTATTTTCGAAAGAGCAGGTAATAAAGATATTGGCCTAAAATTGGAAGGACAATTTGAGTCGCCTCCCTTATATAAGGGTATCACAGTCGCTATTTTTGAAAACGAAGGGAAAATTCCAGATAGAAACGAGTGATTTATACACTCCGCAAGTACTGCTAAAGCATTATCAGGCAGACTCAAGAAAGCTTTGAGAGACAGCCCATCACATCCTGTGGCCTTTTTATTCTTCAATGCAGAGAATGTATTTTTTATTTCACTCATATTTGTCGGTGCTAGAAAAAACGACTGAGAAACATCAATATTTTGCAAAAACTGTCCAAAATCATGGTTTGAATTTATTCTAGAGTTTAAATTTTTTGCCACAGAGCAATAAAATTCATTAATTTTATGACAATCCAAATCCGAGTTAACAGTTGTGGTTTTGTTTTTGCCTCTCAAGTTGTTAACAATTTCCCAAACTTCCTTCTGTTTATTTACCGAATTTTGTATACGATTATTAAAGTATTGCTGCTTAGCAGATTTAATAGTTTTCCTAAATGTTTTACGATAATTATTAAAATAAAGCACAAACCAAGCTTTATCTAAAGCAAATTTTCTAATATAATGCAAGGCGCGCATATTTCTTGATGATATTTTTAAACCCCTAGAAAACCATGGTTTTTTAATTTTATTGTTACACACAAATGTACGGAGGGGAAATGAATCATTAAAAATTTTGTACAAAAGGGAATGAAATTCCTTCAACGGTGCCTCAGCATTTAGAACCTCTGACCAGTCAGCATTCTTACATATCATTGAAAACCTACTATGATTTTTTCTCGTAAACAATCTGCGTTGTTGCTTCGCAGGCTCAACATTACTTAAACTAAACAAGAAATTACACACAATTGCCTCATGATCAGACAATCCCGCATTGATAGTATCACAATCAATATTTACACTGTCAAAGCTACTGCAGATATAGTCCAACCCTGTGGCGGAATTTGATGTGATACGTGTAGGCGACTCTACATGCAGTTTTAGATTAAAAGTATTCAACATTGCTATCAATGATTGAGATGAAGGGGAAGCTGTATCAAGAAAGTTTATGTTAAAATCCCCTGTCAATGTTGTTATTGCATGTAGAGGCAGCCGTGATAAGAGAAGTTCCAACCTATAAATAAAAGTCTTTTCGTCACTAGTGGGTGGTCTATAAATACACAAAATATAAAAATCAAAGGCGGGACAACACACCATTGAGAATTCAAACTCACTCTCCACAATCATATCATTAAACTTATTAAAGTTAGCAAACATCAAAAATTCTAGCATTTTTCTGTGAGCAAATATCAATGTCCCACCATGAACAGTGTTAGATCGGCAATAGCTCGATAACAAGACATAGTCGTTCAAAAAAATTGGTTCATCCTCCTTAAGCCAATGTTCTGTGAGGAGAACAAAATGTGGATAGTGAATATTATCGAGGAAAAGGTTAAGCTCATCAATTTTATTTCGTACAGATTGTATATTCAACAACATCAAAGAGAATTTTGAACCATGTGATGTAGTTCTAAAAAATCATTCACACCTACTCCCGGTTTCGCGTCTGTTACAGGTAAATTTTTTTCTGATTTGTTGCCCAAGCTGTCAAGTATATCACCCGAGCAAGAAGATAAAGGAACTCCTCTAATAACAATACGTGATTCCAGCGAGTAATCACAAATGTAAGAAATGAGCACTTTACATAATGACACATTTTTATACCTATAACCGCGCTCAGCACGATAATTCTCTACCACCCGAACAGACATATTAAAATTTTTTATTACAAATTCAGACAGACATCTTTGAAACTCTTCACAGAGATCCATGTTTACAATCTTATAATCATGTTTATAACAAAAAATTAGATTTGTAAATCTACCCACAGCCAACAAAGTAAAAAGATCATTAGGTTTAAAAAAACTTATCCTATTTATATCTAACATTACTACAATGAAATCCCTATGATTAAAAGAAGTAGCCAACTTAAAGATGTTTTGAGCCAATTCTTTTAGGGGCGCACCTGACATTACCATGCCATTTAAATCAAATAATTTACTGTCCAAAGTCTTTCTTAGGTAAATTGAGTAGTTTCTGGCACTACTGTCCCCATAGACCAGAATTTTTCTTTTTGTTGTAGTATTGTTCGCCACGTTGTTGTCAATAGAGTTATGAATTGAGTTGTCAATAGAGTTATGAATTCAGTTATCAGAGCTGTTAATATTGGGAGAGAATGCTAGCTTTTCAGCGGTATTAATTTTTCTGCTCTCTTTTGGGAGATTACTGCAGGAAACACTTTCCTTTCTCCTTTTACTGTGCTCATTCCCCGGTTGTTCCAATGTATTTTTATGAGAATGTACATGACTTATAGAATCTTTTTTTCGAGTGAATGTAATTACTGAACATTTCGATAAATTAAGCTGCATGAGATTATTGTCACACCATTGAGTAAAATTATTTAGGTCAGACTGCAAAGCCCTGCAGTCCTCTAGCCCATTAACAACTTTGAATATCTTTAAGTCGTCAGCATAAAGAAGACACTCACTGGATTCTATAAAATCTTCGATGTCATTTATGAAGCAGTTAAATAAAGTGGGTGCGAGGTGTGAACCTTGAGGAACACCAGATGTGACCAATATGCTGGTAGACTCAAGGCCCCCCATCTTAACTCTTTGAGTTCGATTGAGAAGGTAACTGCCAATCCATCCAAGCAAAACCCCATGGACTCCCATACAGTTAAGCTTGTTTAAAAGAAGCTCATGACTTACTCTGTCGAAGGCCTTGGAGAAGTCGGTGTAAATAGCATCAACCTGACACCTCCTCTCCAATGCCTCCAACAGATGCTGTTCATACACCAACAGATTTGTCACTGTAGAGCGCCCAGAAATAAAGCCATGTTGGGCTGTAGAAAAAATATTGTTAAACAATGGGTAAATCTTTTGATGAACAATTTGTTCGAATATTTTTCCAAAGATAGAAAATTTTGAGATACCCCTATAATTCTCAACATTAGATTTATCACCACTTTTGTGGATGGGGGTAATATAAGTCTCCTTCCAAGCTTCTGGATATTTTCCAGTTGAAAGGGAAATATTGAAGATATCACATAAAATGGATGAAAGGATATACTGGCAATTTTTAATAAAAGAGGGTGGAATACCATCCGGTCCCACCCCTAATTTATTGTTTAGATCGGAAATGGCCTCAAATACATCAGAAGCGGTTACTTGTAAAGAGCCAATCTCAACTGATCTTTTTGAATAGGTGAGTGGTTGCGGAGTATAGTGATCTACAGAATAAACAGATTGGAAAAAAAGTTTAAAAAGCTCTAAAATATCTGGTTGATTATTAGAAGAAGCAGTACCATAGAACATTGAGCTAGGGAAACAGGCCTTTCTTTTTTTTGTGTTTACAAAACCCCAAAATGCTTTACCATCCTCACATATGGTTCCCTCAATATTTGAAATATATGAAAAGTAAGTGTCCTCATATAATTTTTTACATGATTTCCTCAAGTCAGAGAACACTAAATAGTCTTCAGGAGAATTTGTAATTCTAAAGTTTTTGTGAGCCTGTTTCTTTTCAAAAGTTAGTGACCTTAACTCAACAGTAAACCAGTGAGGAAATTTCCTGTTTTTTGCAACTGACCTAGGTACATACAAATCAAAACATGCATTAAGAATATTATACAAATTAGTTACACTGGTATTAACATCATTTTTGTCAGTAAAGCAGTTCCAATTAAAATAAGATAAGTAGTTGCTAATTTCTAAGTAGTTGCAATTTTTAAAATCATTATAAGTATAGCTAAATTGGAATTCCTGTAATTGCTCAGGCATTGGAATTTTTAAGTTTAATGCTGGGTGATATACATCACATTTAGTAATAGAGATGTTTGAAACCTTTAGCTCTACACCTGGATTAGTACTAAAAACCAAATCCAAGATATTACCAGCCGAATTGGGAAGTGAATTCAATTGATACATATTTAAATAGGCCACATAATCCAACAAAGTCTCTGCATTCCGGCTTGAGCCACTCGGACATATAGAAACTGCTCCAAATTCATCACTCTCCCAATTTACATTTGGTAGGTTAAAATCACCACACAATAAGATCTCATTGTGGGGGTTATTGTCCAGGACATATTCCAGTGAACTACAGAACTCTTCATAGATTTCAGCAGGAGAGGCAGGAGGAATATATACACATCCAAGGATTAGGTGAAACCGATCAATGGTTAGCATAACAAAGACTTGTTCGATATGATCACAATTCAACCGTAGCTGGTAGGATGGTTGATCCTTGATGACAGCAATCATCACTCCTCCACCACGAGTATTAAGACTGGTGGTTGCAGAGCGGTCGCATCTATATAAGGTAAATTTGCTCAGGCCAATCTCAGCATCAGATATTTCACTCCTAAGCCATGTCTCCGTGAAGAACAATAAATCATAATCATCAATTTCTGAAGAGGCATTTATATCCAGAAGTTTGTTATTTATGCTTCTTAAGTTCTGGTAATAGGCTGTTAGATTTTTTACTTGTTTAGGCGGTGGGGCCCTCCCCTGTGAAAATTCGGTCCTCTCATAGATCGACCTCTATTGGAATGGTAGGAAATAAAAGGTTTTACTGTTACTCCCACTGGCCACAGGTCACTATTCAAGAACATAACTTGCAAATTCGGCGCTATGCCAACTTTGAAAGATGCCATGTGACCAAGTTTCGAGGAGAGACTTTCACAGCTTAAGGTATCAATTTTATGAGATGCTAGGTGAGATTTTAAGACCTCAACCGTGCATTCAGGACTGAGATTGCCAACATACATCAGTTTCTCTCTATATTAATGATTTAGCTAATCTTCAAATTTCTGGAAAATTTACAATTTTTGCGGACGATGCCACAATACTTTGGAGAGGCGGAAAACAAGAAGATTTTACGAACCTTGTAAATCGAGACTTAATGGTAATAAAAAGTTGGTGTGATGCAAATAAAATGTGTTTAAATGTAGCTAAAACAAATGTTATGTCCTTTAGGGGTAATGTTTCTAATATTAACATTGAAAACCATACTTTACTAAATAGGTCAGAAAACAAGTTTTTGGGAATATATTTGGACAATAGGTTGAGGTTCGAGGCTCATGTGAGACATCTTATCTCCAAAGTGTCTAAGGGTTGCTATGCCATAAAGGTCATTTGTAGTGAACTGGATCGATATGCAGCTAGAGGGGCATATTTTGCTTTGGTAGAGTCGCAACTTCGGTTTGGTATATGCTTCTGGGGAACGTGTTCCAAGCAATTGTTTGATAGTGTCTTTATTATCCAAAAGAGGGCTATTAGGAGTCTATGCAAGGTTAATGTGAGGGAGTCTTGTCGCCCTTTGTTTAAAAGGGAAAAAAATGTTAACCCTATGCTGTGTTCTATTATTAGAGACTGCATGTCTGATGCATATGAAATATAGAGATGTAATACGCAACACTCCCACCTACCCACCCACTACCACACGGCAATCACATGTTATAGGACTTCTGTACCTTCCTCTAGTTTGGTTCATAACTCTTTTATCTTTAAGGGGAAAAAGATATTTAACCACCTGCCTTTGGATTTAAGGAAAAAATATGTATATGATAAATTTAAGAGTGCCGTTAAGTCTCTGTTAGTTGCGAGGGCGTATTATGATATTAATGAGTATTTCAATGATAGGCTGTAAGTGTATTTTTCTTTGTATTGTAAATATGTATATTTTTATATTGTAGATGTATATAATGATACTGTCTTGTCTTTTTTTGACTCTGATTATTGTTTTGACTACGTTTTTATTTAAATTGTATTTATGAGCTACCTAACTTATTGAGTTATTATCAACTTTACATGTGTAGATACTAAAACTGTTTTGTATTATTGTTTCGTCTCTCTTTTTTTATACAGCTTTGTCAATGAGATCTAGATCTTCGAACAATAAAGCATATTAAATTAAAAAATAAATAGGAATCTGCTAATAGTAAAAATGGACCTTTTATCTTATTTTTTCTTTTCTGGCTTGTTAACTAACATAATTTTGTATTTTCAAATATTAAACTATGGGTTTTCGCTATGGTTTGTTAAGTATTTTAGAGATAGCAGTGCATCTTAGGCATATATTTTTCAATTCCAGAAAAAAAAACGTTAATTAATGATGTATTCATGAGAGATCAGTTAAAAGAAAATATTGAGATCAAATAAAGTAGGTATTTTATCTAAGGAAGATTTTGAATTTCTCAACGAAAAAGCGAATTCCTACCATAAATTGTGCGACTACAATAAGGAAACTAATTTTGAAGCTACGACTGATTTATAATAATAAAATGTGTATGGGACTAGATGATCGTAATTGTAGTCATGTACCCGATACTACAGATGGTACAAGCAATGGTTTAGATATTGACGTGTATAGATTTTCAGATGAATCTAATCATAGTAGTTCAACTGTCTTCGAATATTATAAGAAAACTGACAATGAGAAGAAGGTGAAAAACATTCTTAACAATTCAGGATGCAATAGTAAAGTTTGCGAATATAGTGATATATTACCAAATGACTTAAAAGGTCAGAACTGTCACAACGTAAGCTTAATTAATTTAGGGAAAAATAACTTCAGTGATATCGTTGACTGCCCCTATTATTCAGTCAACGGTGATACTGATAGCGGCAAACTTATTTCAAAAGTGACTCAATGGATCGAAATACTAAAAAATTTTAATATAGTGGAACTAGAAAATAATATTCACATTTTGAGTAACAATAACAAATATTATTATACTGAAGAAGTTGTAGAAAATTATGATAAGGAAATTTGTAAAACTCCTAGCGAAATTTTGATAAATGTAAATTTAAACACCGATCAGAGCAAATATTTGCGTGATTTTGATTGTAAATTAGGCACTCAAAATTTACACAATTTCATTAATCAAAACAAATGTATTTCGCCGGATGACACCGAAAATTTCAGTACCTCTGATACAGAGATGGCGGAATTAGATTAGAGTTCTGATGAGGATGATAGAGATAAAGATTTTAACATAACTGAATATTCAGAAGAATTTGAGTAATGAAAGCATTAGTGACATGAAAATTGAAGATATAAATTTAATTGGTCCTAATAATAGAAAAACTACAAATGATGGCTTATATCAGACTAGTCAGACTACCTCCGAGACGTTAAGGAAAAAGGTATCTTTTTTAATTAGGTTCAATCAGCGCATTATTGTCTCGTGTTTAGTATGTTCAAAGCGGTGGATCCGAAATAGGGTGGTAATCCAAAATAAAAACGATATATTTAATTCTTTCTTTCCAG
This sequence comes from Pissodes strobi, assembly GCA_016904865.1. NCBI lineage: Eukaryota > Metazoa > Arthropoda > Insecta > Coleoptera > Curculionidae > Pissodes > Pissodes strobi. The sequence goes on from MU182143.1 coordinate 26,909, forward strand.
TATCAAATTAGAAATGCATTATGTAATAAGCACGAAATAAAATGCAATTTAAGAAAATACCTAGGTTCAAACTGGGCAGGATTTTGTTTAAGATAATGTCTCAGTTCAGTATTAAATATTTACTTAAATTGTATTTTCTTTTGTGTGAGAGGCCAGTATTAAAATTCTTATCAGATTTTGTTTCTCTCAGCAGGTTGCTTGGGGATATTGATGACACAACGGCTACCGGATATTTAGAGAATATAAAATCACCGAACATTAGTACTTGTTAATGTTAGGTGATAAAATATAGTTTTTGCCTCCGTCATGATTCTTGATAAAAACGTTTATACGAATAGGCTTATATAACATAGGAGAAAAGAGGTATTAAGAGAGTTGTAATCGATATCTCAAGGTGCATCGTTACTTACACGCATTACTTTTACAGTACAATTTAAAAATCATTGTGAACAAAAATAGAATACCACTTTCAAAAAGCAAAATCAAAAAATATTAACAAAATAAATAAACACGCCAAAAAACACAATCGACACTAAAAAATAAAACTGCATGGGTAGAAAATTTTACTAGTACACATACACACATTCCTGATTATGCTACAGAAATCCTTAGTCTAGGGCCCAATTTTGCAGCGGAAATTGAAGACGAAAAGGCATTACCAGGGCGGACATAATATGTAATATTGAAGTCGGAATATCTCGGAAGATGAACTTAGAGCTAAATCATATAACATTATCACGAATTTTAAAAACAAATTAAAGAACAAAAGAAGAAATAAAACCTTCTCCAGAAACTTAAAACAAACCCAAAGTTTTTTAAAACAAAATTCTCATCTAAAAATACTAAGAGCCGACAAAACAAATAAAACTGTGATTATGGAGTCTACTGAATATAATAAAAAAATGAACGATCTCTTAAAAGATAAAAAAACATACAAACAAATCAAGCAAGATCCCACAAATCAATATCAGAAGAAAAATAATCTAGTTAATAGATAGTTGGAAAAAAAAATCCTATATTTCGCCTAATATTGGAAAAAAATTAAAAATCCGTTAATGCAATGTCCCCTAAAATATATGGCTTACCTAAATTGACCAAGGATAATATTCCTCTCCGACCCATAGTATCATGCATACAAACACCACTAAATCCATTATCCTCTTTTCTAAAGGATATTCTAAGCAATATAGTTTATAAAAATGAATATTACATAAAAGATTCACAACACTTTAAATATAAACTTAAAAATCAAAATATTCCAAAAGATTACATCTTGATATCTTTGGACGCGACTTCATTATATACAAACATACCAATTAGACTAGCACCAAAAATCATTAAGAAAAAATGGGATGAAATAAAAAAAATTCACAGACATCCCACAAGACGAATTCATTAATGCTACTGAATTTGCTTTAAATTCCACCAATTTTTCCTATGAAAACCAGATATATAAACAGATTGAAGGATGTGCTATGGGTGCGTCGATCTCTAGTGTGGTTGCCCAAATAGTAATGGAAGACCTGGACGAAACCATACTTGCAAAATTAAAATACAACATGTTGCAGATATTTTAAATAGATTTAATCAGTATCACAATAGACTTCAATTCACTTATGAATTAGAACAAAATAACCTAATTAATTTTCTAGATCTAACATGGCACCATAATAACGTCTGTCGTCACTATGACAATATCATCCAAATAGACAAAAACATGGGGTTCTAAGTCTGCACCCAGAACATTGTCAATGAGCCGCTGCCAGGTGCGTTATGAAGACCAAAGGGCAAACGATTAAACTGGAACAGTCCTCTGTTTGGCGCAGTGAAGGCGGTATACGGTTTAGATGACTCCGCAACAGGTACTTGCAATAGGCTGCCAATATCTAGGCTGGACAGATATTTTGCATCTCGCAATTTATCCAGGGTGTCGCTAACCTGTGGCAATGGATAGCTATCCCTCTCACAGACGGAATTAAGCTTCCTGCAGTCCACGCATAGCCTTTGTGAACCGTTCTTTTTCTCTACCATGTACGGAGTTGACTTACAGATGTGATATCCACCAAAACTAACTGACTCTGATAAAATGGAGCCAAGTTCCCCACCAAAATTTTCAGGTAAGTCTTTTGAAATACCCTGACATTACAGCCAAGTATATACCGATGCTCTCATCTTGTCCTTGATTTCTTCTACGGACTTCTTCAAATAATTTCTCATTATAAATGCAAGGCTGAAACTCTTCCCGCAACAGATCGACGAACTCATCCCACGTGGTGACTTCGCCTCGATAAGCTATGTAGAATTGGTATGCCTTACCAATGAACAAGTCAATACCACACTCGAGAAGCACTTCTTTCGGGACATGTCTTGCAATACGAAGTTATTCGCATTTCTCCAGGAATGAACTAAGTGAAATTCCCTTTTTATCACCCGAGAATTGAAGATTCTATTTACTTGGGTGTACTGTTCTCACACTGACTGAACCCGTGTTTTGGTTTACACTCGAAGAATTGACTGCCCGCCTCAGATTCGCATTGAAACTGTGGTCGCTCTCCTCATCTGAGCTACTATCATGATCACTCCGGTATATTCCCGTCGGTCCAGCAGTTTCGTTTTCTAATATATCCCAGGTGGCAGGAACACTCTGTTTTCCCTCAGATTTCACCGCTTCATCATCAAGTTTCTTCAACAATGTAAGAGTCATAGCAACCCATTCTGACTTAGACTTACATCTGTCTTGGTCAGACCCTGGCTCCATATGATCAAGTCGATTCAAAACATGGACCAGCTTACTCTGGAACTTCATGAAGTCACCGCTTTTCTTGCCTCCAGTGAATTTACTTATATAAGTGTCTTAATCTTTTTGTCCACAGCTTTAGCATCCTCTTCATAACTGAAAGGCTATTCTGGATATTTAACACTTTCGCCACTCTTCTCCATCTGAAGGGCCAATGACAGCGATGCCTCATATCCTCACAATTACCAGCTGTAATCCCTCTGACAGCGAGTTCGTATGTAAGCTCATCTTGACTAAGTCTATTAACATGCATTGTTCGCGACATGATGGAAACAACACTAGTGTGGCAAACAGATGAACAAAAAAAATATGTATAAAAGTATAACAACATTGTCACTTATCACCAACACTTAATAACTAAACCACTAAATAACAGCACAACCACTTCGAGAATACCGTCGCGCGTCGCTCCGGAATGTCCGAATTTACCCTGAAACTCTCAACCAAACTTAATCAGTTTCAAAATATAACTATTTTTTTCCAAATTTTCCGTTAAAATGACTGTCTTGCCCCACGTTGGGCGCCAAACCCCTTTTAAATGTGTTAGCAAGATATAATGAATAAGATGATACCTACCCTTAAGGATGCGACCAGCGTAACATGTGTGCTCCGACTTGCTCGTCTGCGTGGGAGCGGGTCACTTTTGACCAGGGCGCCACCAGTTTGAAATATCCAAATCCGCAGACCCAAACTAGAAGATCCTCGGTCTTAAGAATCCATAAGGGCGATCCACAATCGACGATTATCCGCTACACAAGGGCGATTCACATCCAAAACGATTATTAATTACACCTGTTTGGTTGAGGTATTTCAGAGCAAAAAAAGACGGTAACGTTCGTGCAGGTTTAAGTTTATTTGCGTTCGTTAGGTTGACGTTAACGTGTTGTCATATCTCTTTCAATTAACAAAATGATATAAATATCAAAACAGGTAAAAGAGCTCAATTGGAAACAAATAATCTATATGCTCATAAATATAAAGACAGGAACTTGAATTAAAATTGCGTTATAATAGAAGTGAATTAGATAAAAAGGATCGAACAATTATTAGGCACGCTTTAGCTATAACGGAAGTAACAATATAACCCAAATGATTACGAAAGAACAAACCAAGTTCAACAAATTTATCAATAATCACAATATACCTAAGGTATCTATCGTCTCACCATACTAGTAATTAAAAGTTATCCGTCTAATAGTAGCTACTAACTTTGTTGGTCGTGTTGTATTGGTACCGACTGTAGCCACAGAGGTATGGGCATTACCTCAAATACCACTGAGAGTTTTATGGGTCCCAAGTTGCTTGTAGTCCGCGTGCAGAAAGCCGGAGGTGATATCGGCGAAGACTAGTAAAGATAAGTTTAGGTTATAATTGTGATCTTCCTACCTAATGTTATTGATATTCTCAGCGTGTTTTGATTTCTTTCTGCGAGGTATTGATATAATTATTTTTGGAACTGTTTCGGTCTAAGCACAGCTTACCAATGCGTATCTAAATAACTGCGATATTTACTATTGGACACACGTTGGGCGCCAAAATGTTGCGCGTAAAGCCTTTTAAATATGTTACCAAGATATAATGAATAAGATGATACCTACCCTTAAGGATGCGACCAGCGCAGCATGTGTGCTCCCAACGTCGCTAAAACAAATAGGTTGCCTCAAGCAGACCTGACCTTACTCAATACCGATGAACGACCGTCGCGCTTGTTCGACTGGCTTGGTGGCCTGTGGAATTTGCGTTCTCTCTCACACACAAGCGGAACCTCATAAAGGCATCTCTCTTTAAATCATTTTTTGATGCTTTTTGCCTAATAACTAACGTTTTTCTTTTACAAAATAATTATTTTTCAGTTGTAGGTTTGTTGTTTAATGCATAAATGTGTAAACAATAAATTTACAAAACTTTAATCTCTTCAAAATACAGTTTTATTATTACTATGGAATGATACTATTAAATTTAATTCTTACATTAAGCTAGAAAATGCCCACTAATTTACTTAATGGGTATACGCTACTCATATTTGCCTAAAATGTATATTCGGGTAATGAATATAGTAAGATCATTGGTTAAAAAGATTGATGAATAAAAATATGTATTTTACAGGTAAACAATAGAATTTTAGTACAGTCAAACGCATATCGTTTATTTTAATTATTAGATACATATTAAAAATTATAATAATAACAAATTTATTTAGGCAAACGTAAAAATATATTCTAAGATATTAAAAGAAAGTTTAGATCTACGTTTTTTAGATTAATATAATGCAAATGATAAACAGTGTCTGCTATTTAATAATATTTATTGATACCAATGTTTAAAAGCTGTAATCTAATAATTATTAGGCAAGATTTTTTTTCATTTTTTAAAAAAAATTTGGTATCGTGTACATCATCCTCGCAGGGTCCTTTCTTTGTTATTCTAATCTTCTCTTTCTTCTTTTCATTTAAATATTTTATTCTTATAAATAGCCTTTGTCTGAGAAAACACTTTGCAGCTTCAACGTCTATTTTGTATTTTCTCTTGACTATATTCAACAACTTTTCCGTAATTTTAGGTCCCTTTCTTATAGATCCATCTTTGTGAAATTTTTCGAATAATTTATTCAAAATATTGGAATGTTGTTTCCACTTTTTCGTTGGTTCCATGAGCCCTCCAAAAGAAAGATGTGATATCCATCTGGGGATGTCACAAGAACGGTCAGCATGTGACTTGAATGTATGCTGACCAAGATCTGAATGGGTGGTCTTCAACTTAAAGGCCACCCATCCAGCCAAATATTGAACTCCGTCACTTTCAGCTGTTTCTCTTAATTCTTTGGTGCTTTCTAAATTATTATCAATATCAGAAGATGTAGATGCCAAACTGTCGGTGTCTGAAAAGTCAACTCCTTTTTCATATTGAATTTCTGGGATGGTCACACTGGCAGATATTATTTTTGCCACTATGATATATTCATCTTCATTCGCATCGAGAGCTATTGTATTCAAGTTTTTTTGAACAACTCCTGGATTTTTTCCTAATATAATCATCCGGATACGATAAATCGCGTCTAGTGGTGAAGGATGATCATTTAGTCCCTCTCTTCCTCGAATTTGGGAGAAAAAGTTTTCTAAGGCGTCTTGATTTATTTTGTGAGTCAGGATGTAAGTGGCCTTAAATCTTTCTTTCATATCAGCAAAAAGTTTTTTTAGGGATGAAATTGATATCAGAATTGCCTTCTGAAATATTTGTAAACTTGATTTGCCTTTACAATGCATGCCATTTATTAGCTCCCATACCTCGTCTAGTTCTTGGTTCTGTTCTTCCAAATGTAGGCCATAGGGTTTCTTGCTGGAAATTTGTGTGGAAGGAGCAAAACTATTAAAGATATCAAACCAGTTGTTGATTTTTTCAATAAAATTTCCCAAATCAACAGCCATTTTTTCGTCGGGTCCTGGCTTATAATATTTTAGGGCAGTGGCTGTTGTATGAGATAACAGTTGTGCTGCTAAGGCAACATTCTGCCGTTGGTGGCCAAAACATTCTAGATGTCTTTTACTTATTTTATAGCATGATGTTACCTCTGAGTCTGTTGAGTTAATCAAATGTTTTAACGGATCTACAGTAATAACTGAACCGTCTTTTAAAATAAATCCGGTATCTAACAGCCAATTTCTAATTAATTTCAGTAAGTGGGGTGCATCTGCAAAAAAGTAAATATTGTAACCAGTAACTGAACTGAAAAAATATGTATGATGTTTGTTTATTCCTAGCTCTTTCCAAAGACCAACATTACCACCTCCACAGTCTGATACACATGCGACAACTATGTATGAGATGTCGTACAATTTTTGAACTAAAGTAGTTAGTATATCTTTGGTCATTTTTCTGTCAAAGTCTATGAATATCGGCTGTTTCCATTTAGAGAACAGACCCCTGGCCATAACCACTTGCATCTGTGAATGGGGACCTATAACTTCATCAGCCGATTTGTCGTACTCGTACATGGAATTTACTTTAATTTCGTCAAATTGTAAAACAACTAGTTTTTGAAAGTCATCCATTTCTTTTGCAGCAATACTCATAATTCTCAGTACATCACTTAGAATACCTTGTCTTAGGTTTAAACGGGAAGCCCATCTTTGAAGTGACGATATCCCCGGTAGTGGGTACTTTTTCTGCTCACGTAGATATACGTAACACCTTTTGCTAAAATACCTAATTGCAAAAGCATTAGATATGTCATCGGAACTCCACACAACCCTCTTCTTCTTCCCTATAAGAATGTCTTGTTGAGCCTTACTTAAAAATGCTTTAAGAGCATTTTCTATTTGTTTCCGATATGATTCTTCTAATAGCAATTTGGAAGACATAGTTTCCAGCTCTTTTTCTAGTTCGATTATTTTTTTATTAAGCCTATCATTTCCTTGCTTACTAGCTTCTAAGTGATTTTTGAGATCCTCATTTTCTTTGACTATGTCATTATACTTATTCTGAAGTATCTCATACTCAATTTCATATTTGTTTTCCTCGTGGACCTTAAACGATGGAACTATAGGTGCTGAAATAGCAGGGGAAAGAGGCTCGATGGTATTTTTCTCATTTTTATTTTCATAAGCTTTGGTTGCCCCTGATGTGGATGGAGCAGCATCAGTTCCCTCGGGGCTTTGGCTGTCGAATAAAATACTTCTAACTAGTTTTTTTTCGTTTCTTTTTGCTAAACGCTTGCTTCTGTCGATCTTTTTCGTCTTGGGGATTTGGTTAAATTCATTGAAGGGACAGCTAAAATTAATAAAAACTGTGATAGAAGCAACTCATAAATTGTTACCGTTTTTTCAGTTTTAAAATTGACAAAAAATAAGTTAACTATGGCTCTACGAGCTACACAAAACTGATCTGCCGACTATTGGAACCGAGCATTGTATTTTATGTAATAATCAGCAGAAAATATACCAAATTTCTCTGTAATATTTCTTCCTTGAAAACTATAATACATAGGAGAAAATGTCTAGTTCAAAAATATTACTTTTTATAAAATACAGAAGTTTCTTGCCAAAAATAATCTGATAAAATCTACAGTGTATCCAAGATAAGAATAAGAAACATGGGAATCTGGGAAACGAAGAGATCGGTTAAATGACTAAAAAATGCCGATTTCTAGAACTCTTAAAAAAGCTGCTTTAGAATTTCAGAAAAAATGGCAAATGTATGCTTTTTGAACATCTCCAGAATTAATCTGAATTTCCGATATTTAAAAACACCTTTTTACTAAGATGTAAAATACTCTACTTTTTGCCACCGATCAGTAGTTATTACAGTGGATCTGTGATTACACCATCTCCGAGATACTTATGCTTTTCGTTCTTATCTCGGACACTTATAATATTTTTGAGTTATATATCAAAAACCAATTTAAGAAAACTATCAAAAGCGCGACTTTCAAATTGATTATTTCCTTTAGAAATGTACCTGTAGACTTAAGCATTCTCTTCACAGGCAAGTTGAGAAGTTCAGACTGCAAATTACGTTGATAATCATCCTCATTAAAGTGATCTGAACACACTCGAGAATAATCGGGATTCCATTTATCGTCTCTACGACATCTATGAATCCATATTTTCCTTATATTGTCATTTTTGGGAAATCGATAAAATGATATTTGTTTCCCTGATTTCTTTGCTTCCGTGATATTATTGTCGCAAAGAGCAACCGCACATCTCATGCCAGGCATGACAGTTCTAAAATATAATAGATGTAAAGGATCTATTTTTTCTAGGTAAAGTATTATTTGGTCCTACTTAAATTATCAATTTACACACGTACTTACAATATATTTTACCAGATAAATCTTTTAAAACTCGAGTTCAATTTGAAAAGTTCTTATTTAACACCACACAACAACTTATTACACCAGTAAAGTCAATAAGAAAATAATATAACGTCTCTTGGCCACCAAGCAATACCGCGAACGGCGAACGGGGACACCAGCACCACAATAAAGCGTGGACACCAGCATACGAAACGAGTCCCCACCGCGCCGCTCTCCCTTCTCGCCCAACCGATGCAACCTATTTGTTTTAGCGACGTTGGTGTGCTCCGACTTGCTCGTCGGCGTGGGAGTGGGTCAATTACTTACTTTTGACCAGGGCGCCACCAGTCTGAAGTATCCAAATCCGCAGACCCAAACTAGAAGATCCTCGGTCTTAAGATTCCATAAGGGCGATCCAAATTCGACGATTCTCCGCTGCACAAGGGCTATTTAAAATCCAGACGACGACTACTAATTACACTTGTTTGGTTGAGGTATTTCAGAGCAAATAAAAGACGGTCACGTTCGTGCAGGTTTAAATTTATTGGCGTTCGTTAGGTTTGACGGTAACGTGTTGTCATATTTCTTTCTAGATCATAACAGATGTAACAGTATGATGTAACAAATGATTACATCTATCTTCACATCAACCAATAATTAAAAGTTATCAGGATAATACTTGTTACTACTAACTTCGTTGCGCGTGTACCATGGTATAGGACTCGCAGTTGTACATAAATAAACCTTAAATATTCAGTTTAAGAGATACCGTTATGTAAAATTACAATAATCAGACATTTAGTCAGTCAGAACGTCAATGTTATCATTTACCACAATATAAATCAAATTGTAAGAATAATGCAATGTAACATAAAAAAAACTATGAGCATTAATTGAATCACGCTAGTAAATATCGCAGTTATTTAGATACGCATTGGTAAGCTGTGCTTACACCGAAACAGTTCCAAAAATAATTAACTCAATGATTAACTGAACTAACTCTCCGACTGACTAACATTCGCCTTAGGTCTGCTTATATATAATCTTAAATCTATCACGAATATTCGGGAAGTATTCCGAGGCCACTCTATATGATCTCGACGAGGCCATCCAGATAATTCCAGCGATCCTGAATCATCGCGACCGGCCGGGCGATGAGTCATACAGACAAAGAAGCGAGCGGCACGGCGGCTAGTTCTATAGGGTACCACAAAAACGTTCGGATGGTTGTTAGGCTAGCCGTAACAGTATGTACAAAATATAAGATACGTATATTTATTTACCTAACTACGTAGGGTTTTACGATGGTAATGACGAATTGGGAGCAACAACGCTCTCTTCTACAGGCATTCCTCGAGGAAGGAAACGGCGTACTTTGTTCCAGAATCCACTGCACGTGGCAAGTTACCAACCAAAAATCTTGACTCTCAGGCAAAAATCCATCCAATCCAGTCAAGTAATTCGCTACAACAACCTAGCAACTATGCTACTTTTTATCGCCCGAAATAAGTATAATCCCTCTCAGGGTGAATTAAAAATTCTTTAACTTTTTATCAGACATACGCACTACCTCCTTAGAAGGTTTGCCGAAGAAAGAGAACGACATCAGGTCGAAAACGGCCACATAGTTCGTGAAATTCAATGCTAAATAGACAGAAAAAAACTCTGCCCACATGCGCCATTTAAAACTCCTACATCAAATCTGTTCAACGCGGTCAATCGAATCGAACCTAAACGTACCTTTAGTTTCCGTCGATGTCCTTGTTAAAACCATATAGTTAATACTGCAAAGCAGTTCGAGCGACGTTGCCAAGTTAGGGAACACACGCATTTAATAAAATATCCTGACTGCGTATTTTTGAAGCGAAAGCGAAAAACAGTCGTTTCACAACAAAACAAGGGTAGCATATCAATTAATTATGTATTTTCCTGTTGGCCCAAACCGTAACCACGTCAAAAATCGCACGACGACCGCTAGCGCATAAAACATCTGGCAACGTTCCAAGAATATCCCTTTTATTAAACGTTCCGAAGTGCACTGCTTATTACATTTGTCCGTAGGCAACCAACAATTCTTTTAAGGTGTATTACCGCCGAAAAGAAAATTATTCGTAAGGTAAGAAATTTAATTAAACGTTTCCGAAGTGCACTGCTATATACTTGAATGTTTTCTTGATAGCGATGTAGAATACGGTGCGATCTATTGACTGATTATAGGTTAAGCCAGTGATATCAAACAAAGAAAATCAAATTTATAGTCAGCTAGACAGGCTAGCATAATAGACGCAGTATTAAGGGTGGAATCACTGAATTTATTTGACCTCTATCTGTTACATGTTTTCATGCTAAATTGGCATGTAACAGCTTGCCGGTCACTATGTTCCTTGCATTTCACCCTAGACATCGAAATGATTTGTACAGCTGGATAAATTCATTTAAGAATTGTTTTTCCGTTTGTTTTCGGCATGGCACACAAACTAATAAACTGCTGAAACCAGTATCGTGTAGGCAACTATTAAACAACTATTTTAAAAGAAAAACTTATTTACACAGGTTCAATCTACTATATTTGACGTTAATCTCAACAAATGTCAAAATTATCTGTGCATTTTGACTCAAGAATGTTTACTCTATCGGTTATCTGCACTAATCTCAGTTAATTTTTAAGACAAGACGCATTCCAAGCTTGTGAACTGCCTATATTAACCATTTATAGTTAATTTAACGATTTATTTGCACAAATTAACCGAAAACCTACACCCTCCATTAGGTCAACACATTATTTTATACCGACCTCTTTCTGGTACATAAATTTTCTGAAAAGGTTTCTCATTTTTTTCTCAGTTAGTATTAAGGTTAGACGTATTAAACCTGGTATAGGCGGAATCAGTAACGACTATCCGATAAAAGAACCATATACAAGGGCGGTGCATTAAAAAAAACAAAGTTTATAGTTTTTATATAATGTTTTCATAAGAAATCCTGGCAGTTCATAAAAAACCTTACAACTTGTATTTACAGCTTTTTCTATATCTGCAAGCGCTGTCAAAATATATGGAAAAACCAAACCCTGTACAGGGTGGCTCGAATTCGTGTCTATGTATGGGGAACTCGAAAGCCGTCAGAGATACAGTGTCGGTCAAATTAAGGCAAAATTGCGCATTTAGGTGCCTAACAATATGCCGTTTAGAAAGTTTTAAAATTCCGAGTATTTACGGAGATATCCGGAAAAAACCGAAATTTTGAAAAATCGTTTTATTTTTTTCCTGGGCTTATTTAAAAACGGATTTCAAATCTAATTACACTTTTGCATTGCCACTTTTTCCGCTCTATCCAATTATGATATTCAGTTTGAAATCCGACGTTTCGTCTTCAAGGGATCATCATCAACTTTATTTTTTTAAATACGAACGTTAATTTTTTTTATCGTTTTTCAGATGGAATTGGCGTTATTAATATGAGTATGTGTTTTTATTTTTTTTTATTTTTATTATTTTTTTATTATTTTTATTTTATATATTTTGCTTTGGCGTGATTTTATATAATTTAATTTAATATTCTCGTAAGAAATAATTTTACTATTTTTTATTTTTAATACGCTTCAATTTTCCACTTAATACAAAAAACAAAATAAAATATTTTTATAGAATATAAATATTTCAAAAGTACCTATCTTAAAATGTTTAAAATTACGCCAGAGCAAAATATATAATTTAAAAAACAATAATAAAAATAAAAAAAATAAATAAATAAAAAAAATTAAAAATAAAATCACATAATCATATTAATAAAGCCAATACCATCTGAAAAACGATAAAAAAAATTAAAGTTCGTATTTAAAAAAAGAAAGTTAATGATGATCCCTTGAAGACGAAACGTCGGATTTCAAACTGGATACCATCATTGGATAGAGCGGAAAAAGTGGCAATGCAAAAGTGCAATTCAATTTGAAATCCGTTTTTAAATAAGCCCAGGAAAAAAATAAAACGATTTTTCAAATTTTCGGTTTTTTCCGAATATCTCCGGAATTACTCGGAATTTTAAAACTTTCTAAACGGCATATTGTCAGGCACCTAAATGCGCAATTTTGCCTTAATTTGACCGACACTGTATCTCTTACGGTTTTCGAGTTCCCCATACATAGACACGAATTCGAGCCACCCTGTACAGCATGCTAAAGATGGGTGTTTTGTGAATTTGTCTAGTTTTCGCAGAAAACGTGCAATTTTCAGGGTAAAAAATCATAGGCACGTCTGTTACGGTGACAAAAGAAAATATATAAGTTTCTCTAAAACGTCTACCAAGCGTGTTTAAAATTTCTTACTAACCCTGGTTGAGCCTAATTATTTGATTGAGAAGTTCTTATACAGTTTACCACCTAGTTGTAGATATCACGTCAAGTAAGAGCTCAGACCCAGGGGTGGAGAGGCAACCTTTTTCTTCTTTATTAAAAGTAATCAGTACACACTACAATATTTTGTAGGAGGAGTGTAATATTGGTATATAAAATTACATATATTATATAATTACATATGTAATATACAGTCTTTCTTCGCGCAACTCATCGCTCAAGTTCTAATCCAAGCTAAAGCTAACTCAAAATAATCAAATCGATTTGTATGAAGTAAAGCTTGAACTTCGTGCAAGCTTTTTTGCACAAGCTCATAACTTCCTAATCTGCTATTGGAAGAATATGGAAGCTGTTTGTATCCATATCGGAGGGACGGGGCTGCTGGTCCTGCCCTGCACATTGTAACTGTACAATGTGAGAGAAAAATAATTGTAATAAAATGCACGTACACTTCAAGACACCTCGTAACTGCTAATCTAGAAAAATTTTAAACTTATAAGTTGAGCAGTACATACTTACAAGCCACTGTTCAATAAAGCAGTCAACCCAAGAGATAAGTTTAGTAACAATAAAGAAACACTAACTTGAACTGAAACTCAAATACGTCGTTTACACATGTATGGCTCTTCCCATTTAAAGTATTTTGCCCTTATTACACCAGAGGCTTCTTTCTTTATTTTTAGAGGTTGTGTAATCACTGTAATCGTGTTTAGCTGTTAGAAGATTACTGACAAAAGCAAAATTAGTAACAGAAGTAGCAGTATCTTTATCTTTCTTAAGTTGTTATAAGTATTCCGGAACTCTAGTAGAAATTGTACGTCTGGATTGAACTATAGCCATTGCATCTCAAAAATTTATTTTATTGCATCTCAAAAATTTAGAAAGAAGCGATCACCTAATGTAAATTAAATGACTTTAGAGTGAAAATTGTTCTAAAAGCTATGTTAATATTTAGGTGGCTACCATTTATCAATTATATAATGATTCACAGCTCCTTCATAAAATAAGTTGCTTATTTTTTATCAGTGAAGAAAAAATACATATTACTTCTTTAAACTCTCCTTTAGTTGTACGTTTTTGTTATTTATTTGCGCTATTGTGATGTAGATGTAGGGTAGATATGGTTTGAAGTCGGTTTTAGACGCACAGTGCTGAAATGAAATATTCGCCTGTGAGTACAAGAAATTATATTCGATTTTGTTTTATCAACTTTTTATAGACAGCCAAAAGCGGGATGTTCCGAGCCTTTACGTTAATTGCTTTTTCTTACTGCGCCCCTGTTCTTTTACTTTTACTTTGCGAATGTATAATAAAAAGTAACAGTAATTCTCCTTGTACATGTACAAGTTAATCATTCATTATATACAATTAAAAACAAATAAAAGAATCTCTGCATATCGTGTCTCACAATGTGTAATTACTGTTTTTTTTATGGTAGAACACATGTCTTTATCGGTAAATAATACATTACTTCTGACGTATTTGTTTGCAATATAACATATAAAAATTATTTTCACATCACTAATGAAGGCGTAAATATTTTAAAAAGGCAATTTTTTGCTGCCGAACTATATTTTAAAAAAGATTGCTTTAGTCTTGTATGCGAATGAAAATAAATTATTGCAAAAGCTTAGGTAAAATGGCTTGAGATGTGGACGCCAGAAGGGGCGGAGAGGCAAAGAAGGGGATTCTGTTTGCAAAATCAGTAAACTGAGAAAAAAAAACATATAATGTGGAGAAAAAAGGGTCGCGTTTGCCGGCAATCCATAGAATTGATTGGTAAAATTAAAAAAAAAAACCGGGGTTGTTTTAATGCTGTTCCACTTGACTATGGATAAGCTATATCATTCGTACCGAATTTTTCGATAAATGTAATTAACATGTTTTCAAGTACAAAA
>MU182143.1:52301-114497 GCA_016904865.1 Pissodes strobi
ATTCAACCCTCTGTAAAGAGGGTCTAGCATCATCATCATCATCAAACTGAAAATAGCCTTCAAATTTCAAAACAAGCAGGGGTCTACGAAAAGAAAAAGCAAATAGATAAGCTTATAGAATGGAAATAAAAGTGGGATTTGGGTATGTTTTATATTCAAATTCAGAATAAGTTTATTTGTCTTAAAAGACAACAACTTGTGTTCTTCGCTATAGTTATATCTAAATGTTTCTATATCTTTAGAGGTGGTGCAGAATTGTTATTTGATAATAAGAAAGAGTATACTGTTGTGTTACCAGATAAAGAAAAGTCATGTGAGTATGTGAGAGATTCTGCCTTTTTAGTTTAATTTACTTATCATGTGTGTTTATTTTAGGGACCACAGGAGACCTGTTGTTCTGGTTAAAGGACAATCTTCTAAAAGAAAGACCGGAACTGTTTTTACAAGATAATTCAGTGTAAGTATTTTTTGAGCCTATATACAGCAAATCCTAAATATGGTATTCAAAACTAAGTACATGGAGGATGGAGGGCAGTGGTGTAAAGTAGCAACATAATTAATGCATGCTACACTTTTGAACTTCCATCATTTATCCAAATTGATTGTCATAATATATTCTTCCAGGAGACCTGGCATTTTGGTACTTGTAAATGATACAGATTGGGAACTTATGGTAAGCAAATATTAAATCTATATTTTTAACTTTTTAATGCATTACCAATGTTTCAGGGTACTGTAAGTTACGAGATTCAATTGAATGATTCTATATTATTCATTTCTACACTCCATGGAGGATAGGAGATTCTAGTGTTTCATTATTTTATTTACCTGAGCTTGAGCATATTATTTTTTACTAATAAATTGTATATATTTTAACATAAAAATTTTGTCTGTATTTCTGCTGAGCGGTTTAAGTTAGTGAGTTCAATCACTTATGATAGATATTTAAAAATCAGTCCTCTTTCAATTATTATTTGTTTTTTAAAGTGATCTTGTTCTACTATTTTCTCTTATACTTTATATTTTTAGTATTATTTTTACCCGGTCGATCACAACTGGTACATATCCAGATCTCTGGAAGAAATCATTTGTATCGCCTATATTTAAGAATGGCGACAGAGCTGACGTCACTAACTATAGAGCAATAAGTAAAATGTCTTTAATAGCCAAAGTGTTTGAAATAATTATAGAATCCAAGATCAAACCACAACTTCAACAAACTTTGAATGGAAACCAACATGGCTTTGTTAATGGTAGATCAACTGTAAGTAATTTACTGATTTATGAACAGTTTCTAAGAAAATCTCTTGAGGATACTGGTCAGATCGATTCTGTTTACACTGACTTCTCTAAAGCATTCGATAGGGTTTGCCATTCCCTGTTATTGGGAAAGCTGGAAAAATATGGTGTGTATGGAAATTTGTTGCAATGGTTTAAGAGTTACCTCTCAAATAGAAGACAGCAGGTAAAACTTGGAAACTTTATTTCTAAAGACATTATTGTTACATCTGGGGTACCACAAGGTTCACATTTGGCGCCAATGCTTTTTAACATATTTATCAACGATGTAACTGAATTTGTGAAATATTCAAACTGCCTTCTGTATGCTGATGACTTGAAAATTTTTGGGATAATTAGGGAGATAGAGGATTGCTTGAGACTCCAAGAAGATTTGAATGCTTTGAATGACTGGTGTAATCTAAATGGTATGCAGCTAAATGTGAATAAATGTTTTGTGTTGAAATTTTATCGTAACAAACATGTCATTGATTATGATTATTCCATGGGCGATATCCCACTTATAATTAAAGATGAGCTTAAAGATCTAGGAGTGTATTTTGATAAACATTTAAATTTCAATTATCATGTGAATTACATAACCAATAAAGCCCTGAAATTATTGGGGTTTATTAAAAGAACTTTACAGGATTTCAATAACATATCTTGCTTCAAAACCCTGTTTTGTTCCTATGTTAGGTCGATCTTGGAATATGCTTGCCCCGTATGGTCACCATTTTATGGGCAGTATATCCAACAAATTGAACGGTACAAAAAAGATTCATAAGATTTGTAGGATATAAAATGGGAATAGCAGGAGAGGATATTGTATATGAAGAATTAACTAAATTAATTAACTTGCCTCCTCTTACTGAACGAAGAACATTTATTGATATGTGCACTCTCTACAAAATATTGAACGGTTTAGTAGATTGTCCTAAATTATTGGCTATGATAAGCATAAGTGTTCCACAGAGATTGTTGAGGGAATTCGATCTGTTTAGTGTTCCTTATCACAGGACGAACTATGGTTTATCATCGTCTTTAACTCGTTTCGCATCAACAGCCAATGAATTGATTCGACAGAAGAACATTGATTTTTTTAGTGATTCACTGAATCTTTTCAAATCAAAAATAAGGAATGTATGGTGATGTCTAATTGGTGTGTGTTTGATGCACCTATCTGACACTTGCTATGTTATTTTGTTTTATTAATGAGTATTTATATATGTATGTATTGATATTTATTGATTTGTTGATATCTTGTTTACTTTGGCTATATGTGATTTTTTTACCCTAGGAGACCAGTGCTTATTGTCTGTTAGTTTATTTATTTTTTCTGCTTTGAATGCACCTTGTTCTGCTTTTGTATTAGACTTTTTGTAAATGGCTGGTCCGTAAATAAACATTTATTTATTTATTTATTTATTTAAACATTTATGCATTTGAAAATTGATGAAAACCAATACAATAGTTATTTTTGTTACAAGTACCTAAAATGGAGTTTTTCAGGACGAATCATTGCTGTTTCCGGACGAGGCGTTAGCCGAGTCCGGAATAGCAGATGAGTCCTGAAAAACTTCATTTAGGTACGTGTGACAAACACTATTTTTTGTCATACGCTCCCAAAATTGAATTTTTATTTATACGCTTTTTGCAATTCTTCAGAACGGCTAAATTTGCAAATTTACCATAATTTTTTAAATCATAATGTACGACAAAGTTAGCTTAGAATTTGATATCATAGCGACTATTTGACAATGTTGTCATGTCATTTGAAATTTGATATTTAGACATATTCAGGAATTTTGGAATAGTCCGTAAAGGTTGCCATGACGACTTTTAGGGACTAGGCCTAAAAAGAAGCATTTTACGGACTCAAATGAGTCCGTAAAATAGCTATTTTTGGGAGCGTATGACAAAAAATTATTATAATACATTACAACCTTCTTGTGGCACTGAAAGAAGCCAAAAAACTCAAATTTTGTACAGATTTTTCCATGAAAGATTTGTGGGGCATTTGATGAAAATGTGCTTTTGTTTAGTTTTTTTTTGGATAATTTATTTCATCATAATGCAGTTCGGGTGGCATATAAAGCCCAGTTCTAATGAGGCAACTAATGGTGGTGTCAAAGTTGCAGCAATTTTTTGATGACATTGTTTATCGCATAGGCCATAGGCGTTCACATAGGGATGTCTATTTTCTTGTAAATAGCCAAATTACTTCCAACGAGATATTGAAAAGTTGAATATATGACAATTTACTACAAATTGTTATAGCATAACATAGTTAAAATAATTGTTATTAATACCATACTTAAACGATGATGATAATATTTTGATAGATCTGTCACAGGTTCATTTTACCCATTCACAAAAAGAACAGCTTTATTGGCCTGGAGTCCCAGTAATTTGTTTTTTAATATATAATGTGGATTTGGGTTTTGTGTAAGTGCAATTCATAAGCAGATATTAAATTCTCCCATTCAAAACTTACCTACTTTTCTCTCCAAAATAATTAGATATTTTGTTAGAGGCCAAAGTTCTTCCGTATTGTCCTTTACACTGACAATTTTCCAATTTCGAACGCCGCGCCTCTATTTAAATAATAGATTCAATCTTATTTTGAAAATATGTAAATAAGAGTTGTTGATTTATCGGAAAAAAATACTTAAGAGTTTCTAAACTTAATTTAAAACATGGCTTTCCATCATACACTCCGATATTGAATAGTATATTATTTTATATGGAGGAAAAGTGATACTTTTCATGGCGCGTTCGTGTTTAACGTGAGGCTGGCAATAGAGAGCAAGCCATGAAAAGTAACTTTTCCTCCAAATAAAATATGCTGTTTTTCTTCAAATGTCGACAAATTAATGCAAAAACATCTCTTTTTAATAGTAATAATAATAATTAAAGATAAGTGGGTTCGCAAGGCGGCTTAGACAGACAGGTGTCGGTAAATAGGCACCACAGGTTGTTGCTATAGTAATGTAACATAAAGCTGTCAGTAGTGGTGTGACGGTATCTGTGGAACTGTTACTTTGTCGCGGTATTTTTTAATACCGTCGCGGCATCGCGCTCCACGCCGAAAGAACCAGTTACATTGGAACTGCCTTTAATATCGCAAGAGGGTATGTGAAGCAGGCGCCAGGAGCGCCGTTGTCGCTGTTCCATGTACACGGGTTACGGTTACTTCTTGTCCGCGTCGCCTTTCAGTTTTACCCGAGTATAACAAACCAAATACTCTGGTTTTACCGTGAACGGAGAGCCGATTATCTCTGTCGCGGTAAAAATTAATATGAATGGATATTTTTTAATTAATACCGATTTTCACTGATATCAAATCACGTTTTATTGCATGGAATTTAAATTTTTCCCAGTAATAATAGGTGTAGGTAAATAAATTAACATAATCCAAAATAATCTTACCCAACCACCCAACTCAAAAACACAGAATAAAAGCCGGTTAGTGTTTTAAATAATATCTGTTTAACTTTAGAGGAACTTAACCTTCTATCATAAATAATAAACATTCTCTCACATGAAACGCATGTAGCAATTGGAACCATGCACCTCGATAATTGTACCTATTTATTATTAGAAACATAGACGGTAGGTACCCTTTTATCATATAATAATTTGTTGCTTTTAATCGTTATTACCAAACCCTTCCTAAAAGAAATGTAACTAAAGTGAAATTTCATTATCACCCACAGCATACCGTTCAGCCAGGAAATCGTTTAAAGCTGACTAAAATATACTGACAGTTATCAAGTCATCAATTTGCGCTAAACGCAAATAATATTTTATTTGTCACTCATTTGTAAAATTATTATTTAAAATCAATTCTCGAAGAACGAAAATTAATTTTTACCGCTAGTCACGCTACTTACTTGCAAAAAGTTTACACAATTTAGCAGTCAAGTCAGTAGCTAGTAAAAATCAATTTTCATTGAGAAATTTGTATTTGTAAATCCTATATTCTTGACCGCCAGGAACGATAATAATAATATTCTAATATTTATTAACACATCTTTGTAACAATAAAAGCAACCAAGACTAAAAACATCAAAACAAATGAAATTAATACTCATCAATTGAATAAAGCATCACCAGTCATGTTTCCACAATCCATTATTTACATTTACTTTTTTCGTTCCAGTTCCAAACCCTCAAGAAACCAAACACTTTAATAGCCGTTCCCGAAAATACCAGCGGCCAGCGGCGCGAAGGCACCTAGCATAGTACGGAGGCTCACGGTGCCAGTTATAAAATTCACAAGCGTAGGGTATTTTGTCGCGGTATTTTGTCGCGGTATTTTTCTGTCGCGGTATCATTTGGAACGGTATCGTAGAGGAACGGTATTTCCCATCTCTAGCTGTCAGTGGACACTGTCAACAATAATTATTTTTTTAAAATTGCTTCTACGATTGCGTTTTAATTCCGTATTGATAAGCAGTTATTGAGTAAGTTCGATTAAATAATAATCAATTTGTTCCTAAATTAGTGATTTTTAGAAATGCAGTGCACAAATTGAGGGATAAATACAAATTTTAGTTTAATAAATCTTGAGTTGTTGACACTTATTTTGTTGTTTGTTTGTATTGTATCTATGTTGCTATGACAACACTTTTTCCTCCGCCGGCAAAAAAGTGAAAAGTAAAGCTCCGGCGGAGGAAAAACGAAACTTCACGGCCGCCTACACAGTCGAGTAATGTCGGATTTACTGCACCGATCTCCATATATCGGTGATTTACTGACGTTTGAAGAAAAAATAGGTCTAGAATCGTTCCCGATGACCAAATACTGCGTGCGCCGCGACGTTATGCAAGGTCACCTAAAGGGGACGCTGCGTTATGACAATTACCTTCAGACGCATTATAAGATCCTTTACACAAAAAGTGCACTATATGAAAATCGGCATTTCCCATTGGTCGATCCGCATGGCCCTCCGCTCGCTGCGCAGTAACATTCTTTCTCAAGCGGCAAACCGTTACTTTGCGCTCTAAATACACAAATAACTATTTTCTCTCAATTTAAAAGTAGATATGGATGAGCTTTTAATGAGATCTCCGAAAGTAATAGATGTTATGAATTGTTGCAAGTTATTGCTTGTGAATAGTTGTGAAAAGTATAAGAACTAAACACCACAAAAGTGGAATTATATTTTTCAAAAAATATCAGATATTCCACCATTTTTCCGCTTCTTTCGTGTTTTAAATAAAATCGTTCCCGAAGACGAAATACTGCGTGCGACGCTACTCCGACGTTATGAGAATTACCCATGTCGCACATAGGTAATTTTTGCGATTTTAAGACGGTAATTAGTCCAAATGCTTATTTCGATTACCTTAAGGATCTATTTAACATTTAGAAAGGTAAAAAATGCAAAAAAAAATTAAAATTAATAACACTAAATAAATAACCGAAAGTTAATTTTAAAAATTTAGTAATAATTTGTAACAACCAATTTAATTTATAATAAAAATAGAAGTGTTATTCTTAAAAAAAACATAAATTGAAATCCTTGCATTTGCCTTTTGTTAACTACAATTTTGAAGGAAATATGCAAGCAACATTCCACACATCCCAGGCATGAAGCGTAGAAAGACCATAATCATAAAATTTTTCTTTTACTGATAGATTAAATATTGTGTTCAAATCGTTCATGATTTTAGGATTGGCACCACAGATACCACAGGTTTGTGTTGATCAATTGCTTATAACCCTGAACATATTTTCGTTAATCATTGTTGATTTTACGAGGTGACTTATTGACTTATAACCAATTGACGATCATCAGTTATTGTTGGTTGAATTTTCTTAATTTGCTCTTCTATGTTAGCGATTTCTTTTTGGATAAATCAGGTGTTTCTTTCTCAAAAATTAAGTTTTATTGCTCTACAATATCTTGTAGATGATGGCCGAGGATTTTGCCATAGTATAGTACCATCATCATCGGCTGTCATTTGCAGTGGAACTAGGCAAATTAGAAAATAAATGGGTATCAGTTTTTCTGTCGTCTTCTTCATTAAATTGCTGGTTATAAGTTGAATGACCCCCACTGCCATCGCAACCCCATTTATACTTTTTCGACCTGACATGTTTTTCTAAAAAAAAAAGAAAAATAGGATAGGTAAGTGGCAAAGCTGTGCACCCAAATTTAGTATGAGCAAGAAGCTGACAATAGGTATTAGAAAAAAATATATTTAGTTTGACCTCTGGTTTTGCAAGCTTTTTAAATGAGACTATTAAAAAATATATGAGTTCTTGGAATAAACATAATAAAATAGTATATTATTTTATATGGAGGAAAAGTAATACTTTACATGGCGCGCTCGTGTTTAACAGCCGAACAGAGTGAGGCTGGTAATAGAGAGCAAGCCATGAAAAGTAACTTTTCCTCCAAATAAAATATGCTGTTTTTTCTTCAAATGTCGACAAATTAATGCAAAAAGTCTCTTTTTAATAGTAATAATAATCATTATTAAAGATAAGTGGGTTCGCAAGGCGGCTTAGATCGGTGCGGTGTTGGTGAATAGGCTCAGGTTGTTGCTATAGTAATGTAACATAAAGCTGTCAGTGGACACTGTCAACAATAATTATATTTTCAAAAATTGCGTCTTCGATTGCGTTTTAATTCCGCATTGATAAGCAGTTATTCAGTAAGTTCGATTAAATAATAACCAATTTGTTCCTAAATTAGTGATTTTAAGAAATGCAGTCACACATTGAGTTATAAATGCAAATTTTAGTATAATAAGTCTTGAGTTGTTGACGCTTATTTTGATGTTTGTTTGTATTGTATCTATGTTGCTATGATAACACTTTTACCTCCGCCGGCGGAAAAGTGAAAAGTAAAGCTCCGGCGGAGGAAAAACGAAACTTCACTGCCGCCTACACAGTCGAGTAATGACGGATTTACTGACGTTTGAAGAAATTAATAATTTTTTCTTCTAATATGCATATAAAACTATTTGTATTATTTTTTATAAAAATACTTACCTTAAACTTACGGATACATACAGATATATTTGTCAAAACTTTTACACAGGTCGCGCCGGTCTAAAAACTTTCAGAAGTATTATACTATTTATGCATGCATGGCCCTCCGCGCGCTACGGGGACTCAATCAACAAGAACTAACCAAGTGCTAACCCAAGGCTAACCCAAACTAACCAAAATTAAGAAAAAAAGAAATTAATAAAAAACATAAACAAAACATCGATCTCGAATATAGACGCTTGTGCTACGGGAGCTTAACAAACAAAAACTAACCCATGGCCCATGGCATACCCAAAATAGAGAAATAAAACTTTTTACGAACAAAAAAAAAGTCTTGCAACCAACGGGAATCGAACTTTAGATGCCCGCATAACAGGCAAAGACTCTGTCCACTACACCACTACACCGCTTCGAAAAACTTTGCTGAACCGCCACGACATAGGTAATTGCATAGACAAGGGATCTATGTCTGAGGGGCTTTTAAAGATCCTTTACACAAATAGTGCACTATGTAAAAATCGACCTCTCCTATTGGTCGATCCATCTCGTATTACGATATGTCTGCGTTATGCAATCGGTTTCCATCAAGAGCCCTTGTGGTGTAGAGGTTTAGATCGTTGGATGTCACCTGGAAAATGCGGGTTCGAACCCCGTTGCTTTTTTTTATTTTTTTTAAAGATTATGTTTCTAAACAGCTTTTTTTCTTTATTTTAGGTATGTCTTGGGTTAGATTGGGTTAGCACCTGGTTAGTTTCCTTTTCTGTAGCCCCCGTAGCGAGCGCAGCGAGCGGAGGGCCATGCGGATCGACCAATGGGAAATGCCGATTTTTATATAGTGCACTTTTTGTGTAAAGGATCTTATAATGCGTCTGAAGGTAATTGGCATAACGCAGCGTCCCCTTTAGGTGGCCTTGCATAACGTCGCGGCGCACGCAGTATTTGGTCATCGGGAACGATTCTAGACCGCCGCGACCTAGCCGTTAACAATAGGTTTGTTCTAGCATGAAATTTCGGACGGTTTGAAGCCATCGGAGTTTGCGCATAGCAATGAAAGCGACGCTCATATCGTTATGCGCAAACTCCGGATGGCTTCAAACCGTCCGAAATGTCATGCTAGAACAAACCTAATAATTACAAACACTGCTTATCAGGAATGATTTTTTCTTGATAAGATACATACCAAACAAATTCCCAACTGCGTCATATTCTTATATTTGACATTGACGGGGCCAAAGAGTATCGTCCGAACTAATGAAAGACACACAATTTATAGGCTCAATCGTGTGTCCTTGATTAGTTCCGTGGGCGGCATTAGGAGAGGATATAGCTCACGGTCACTTAGTGACCGTGAGAATAGCTCCCAATATGCATTCCGTTTACTATTGGTCGAAAAAATTAGGCGGGACTTCGAGCTTTTGTTTACTTTTACTATCTTAGACTGTCTAATTTTCACTTCACGCATGCCCCTCAGCTCGCTTCGCTCGCTAGGGAAACGCGTATGCCCAAAATGAAGAAAATAAAATATTTTACAAACATAACGCCAAAAAAAAATACACACTTTGCCCAAGAATCGTTTTTAATTGTTGCACCTTGCCACTGCCGGGAATTGAACCCGGAATGCCGTATCACAGGCATAGCATATAACCACTCCTGCCTCCAGGCCTGCTGAAAACAATGTCCTTATTAAACATTCTAAAACAGAAAACAAACGCTCAAGTCCCGCCCAAGTGTTTCGACCAATAGTAAACGGAATGCATCTTGGACACTAGCCGCTAATGGCTGCTTTCAGCAGTGATTTTCTGTTCGGGGCTGTGACTTTAGCAGTACATATTTATTTATACGGACCTGTACCAGACTGACCGTAAAAACAAGAATATTAACATAGTTGCAACGTTGCAGGATGCTTATTTTATTTAAAAAATAAAATGTGATCGTCATAAATTTATCTAAGATCATGAATATCAAGATCGTAGAAGCGATCTCGTTCTAAAAAAATGAGCCAGTCTGCTAGTACTCGAGACTGATGTGTAAACATATCATTACGACATCGGTCGTAAAAGAATGACAACAGCACATTGTCTTCCCAAGCGGTCACCCATCCAAGTACTAACCACGCCCGACGTTGCTTAACTTCAGTGATCGGCCGAGAACTGGTATTTTGCAACGTGCTATGACCTTTACCGTTACGTTTTAGCTTCTTCATAGAATAAAAACAATAACATTCGCATTTATAATATTAGTTAGGATCACATACCAGTGGTATGTGGTTAGGATTCTTTAATAATACTTACTGGCGGCATCGGAGTGGATTAATTCAGTGCACAAATTCGACACGAAAATCTGATGCCACCATATGACACAGCTTATTTTCCAGAATTTACCTTATAATCTTGGGCCGACACATCCTTTGATTTGGGAAAGTCAATAACCAACTTTTTAAAATTTTAGAAGAGGGCTATGACTCGATATTGTTTTAAACGTCTGGGCGTCAGAATAATACTTTTGACACGCCAAAATTTAATTTAAAATATTAATATGTTTTTTATCGTCTAAAATCGGTTTAAAACGATTTTTAATAGCAAAATTGTATAAAAATCGGAAAATTCGGAATTTTTTAGGACGATAGCCTTGGCTTCAGATGAATTTGTCGTGAATTTTGAAGCGAAAATTCATTTTAATTTCAACCGTCCATTAAAAATAAGCTGTGCTATGGATCTAAATACACTGCGAATATAATATAATAAAAATAATACTTTTGACGGTTCGTATAATTTAAGATATGCTTTTTTTATCGTCTAAAATTCGTTTAAAAGGATTTTAAATGGCAAAATTGTATATAATACCGCCCTAGCGGCTAGAATCGGTTTACATATTTCCGTCCCCACACTTCCGCCCCACCCACACATTTCTGTCCCATATGCCGAGATTTACCCCCATACCACTGCATAACACGTTTACACATAAAAAAGGTCTAAAAATCGTAAAAACGTTCAATTTGTTGTTTCTGGGAAAAACAACGACAACATGGGCATGACACGTCAACTAAAAAAGAACAAAAATAAAATAAATAATGTAAATATAAAAACATAAAAAAAACTATTATTTTTCTAATGAGAGAGAGAGAGAGTTGGCAACATGGTGGAAGGTGATACAGTTGTAGCAGACAAAGACATTTAACCTGAAAAATGTTTTTGGTAGCAGATGATCTGCAAAAAGCTAATATTTGTGGTGTTTACAAGTTGAATTCGTTTAGAAATCGAGTAGTATGTGTCAACTGTGGTACTCATTATCATAGGAGATGTGTTAACAAGCTGCAAAATGTCAAGAATCTTCAGGAAGACAATATTTTGTGCTGTGTAAGTGATCTCCATCTTCAAGGTCCAAAGTCCGATGACACTAGAGGTGGGTAACTCGCGAGTGAGTTAACTCGAAGAGTCAACTCGTTTAAGGTAGTCACTGAGCTGCTCGACTCGTTATTATTTGCATAACTCTCGACTCTTTCGTATGTTCGTGTTTGGACCGACCGACGCGACGGGTCAGGTAGAGATAGACCGGGAGTCGACTCGGTGTTTTGGCTCCCTCGTCTCGTTTTTATTTGCATGACTCTCGACTCTTTGGTGTTTGAACGTTTGGACCGACCGACGCGACGGGCCAGGTAGAGATAGGCCGGGAGTCGACTCTGTGTTTTGGCTCCCTTGACTCGTTTTTATTTCCATGACTCTCGACTCTTTCGTGTGTTCGTGTTTGGACCAACCGACGTAAAGGGACAGATAGAGAGATAGGCCGGTAGTCCACTTGGTGTTTTGGCTCCCAAATATGATTTGGGTCATGGGATCATGAGGTTCGAATCATTAAAATGAGCCCATCTGCCCACCATTAGATTAGTTTTTCAAATTTTATCGATTAGGAAAAATAGATACATGAGTTAGTTTTTCATATGCTCATTAACAGAAGGAATCAAATCGAATAGAAAATAACCAAATGACCGAATACCTATTATCTAGATCTAAAAAATAAGAATATCCTTTTATTCTAAATTCAAGTGAAAGATCGCGCTTTCGCTGTACAACTCATGCTTAAATCCATTAACTTAGCTTGACGAAAGACGTTTAAATTCTGAAACCATTCGACTCTTTTTGAGTCAACTCTCCGAGTTAACTCTATAATAAGAGTCTGAGTTAATGAGTTAACTCACTGGATAGAGTCACATTGCCCAACCCTAGATGACACGGATACGTCTTTGGATGAATCCTTTCTATCGACGGGAACGACCCCATCTGACGATACTCTGAAGCAAACTGATGAAGTAAGGTACCTAAAAGCCATTATTAAAGGTAAAAATGCCCTTATAAAAGAACTTAAAGAGAAAAATTGCATATTAAACGGTTTACTGAGCATGCACAGGAAAATAAATGATAAGGAGCTGACAACGTCGCAAAACGCGACCAATGATTCTCCAAAATCTCCGACGGAAATACCACCTGTCGGGGAAAAGAAGTACACATTGGAAAGCTGCGTCATAACAGCCGACCAGCTTAGAACCGGAGGCGGAAACCCTGGTAAGGGACGTCAAACGCATCACCAAGTCTCACGTGGTCGTCAGGGATCCAATCGCGATATCGTAGGCCGTCGCAAAATAAATGAGAGCGAGGACGGCGGCAGCAGTGACAAGGACGGAAAAGCAACAATCAATACGCCAAGAAAGGATGTACCTAGCCAGCAGGAAGACGAGGCGATCATCAAGCCTAACGTACAGCAGCAATGGTCTACAGTGGTCAGGAGGAAGAACAAAACGAAGCCAAAGCCTGAAATTGTTGGAAACAGTGATAGCACTGTTTTGAAAGCGGCGCCAAAAAGGGCGTATTTATATATATATCAAGGCTGGATCCATCTATGGAGGGCCATCATGTGGAACAGTTTTTAAAGTTAAAATTTCCAGAGGTGAAGGTGGGCATGGAAAATTTTTCAAGGTATCCAGAGTATTACGCATCTTTTAAGGTGACAGTCGATCTTCACAACGTAGAGAGCGCTATGAAGCCCGAGGTTTGGCCTAGAGGCACTTACGTATCCAGGTTTTTTCATCGGAAGGCGAGAGAGACGAGAACAGGGTAACTGGAAAACCTCCGAATATGCTTCTATTGAACTGCCAGTCGTTAAATCCGGAAAAGGTTAACTTAATTACATCAGAATATATTTTTAACGAGGCCTTTGACCTTGAGTTTCTATGTTTTTCTGAGACTTGGTCTCGACCAGAGTCATTATATACCATAAATTTCCCTAATTTTACTAACATCTCTAACTTTTCCAGATATATACGCCGAGGGGGCGGAGTGGGCATCTGGTGCAGAAACGACTTAGATGTTGAGTCAATTGACCTTGGTCAATATTGTCGGGAAAATGACATTGAAATCTGCGGGGTGGAATGGAACTCACCCATGAAAGGGAAAATAATTATTCTGGTATGTTATAGATCGCCAGGACAGGCGTGTAATTTTCATATATTTTTGGAAGGTTTACACTCAATTTTGCAGGCACTTTGCAAAGTAAAAACAAAAATAATTTTAACAGGCGACTTCAATGTCGACCCGATTTTAAACACAAATAATTATAACGAATTAATAAATATGTTATCTTCATATAACTTGAAAAATATTGTAAACGTGCCAACTCGGAAAAATAGTATTTTAGACCTTGTATTCACGAATTTGCAATCTGTATACTGTGATGTATTAGACAACATTATTTCGGATCATAAATCTGTTATGCTTACTACTGATTTTTTCGGCGGGAATTCTAGCGATCGTTTCACGACAAAACGAACTTTTCGACTGGACTCGATAAATAGTTTTAGGACTGACTTGCACGCTCTCGACTGGAATTTTCTGGAATCAACGGGGGATGTCGACGACGCATTCGAACAATTTTACGATGTTTTTCTTTATTATTTCAATATCCACTTTCCCTTCAAAAAGCAAAAAAAATAGGTTTAAAAAGTCTTGGTTGAACTCGGACATTAGAGAATCTAGTTTAAACTTAAAAGAATTATATCGTCTTAATAAAAGAGGTATTATCTCTACACAAAATTATGAGAAAGCTAAAAAGAAACATTATACATTAATAAAAAATTGCAAGAAAACACACTATCAACACTACTTAAATACTGCATGCAATAAAACAAGAGCCTCATGGAATATTGTCAAGGAGATCACCAACAAAAATTATAAGGAATTTAAATACTGTATTCAAAGTGAAAATAATATAATTTCCACTTCTAAAGAAATTGCGCAATGTTTTAATAATTTTTTTATTAATGCTCCTTTAGAAGTCATTAAAAATATTAAATCTAATGACACCTATAAAAACATTAATGATTATCGACAAGAAGGAAATATTTTTCTACACCCAGTCACAGAGGATGAGGTTAGACACATCATTGCTTTTAAATTAAAAAATAAAAAATCTACTGGCCCAGATAGTGTTTCCAGTTACTTACTTAAACAGATATCTGAGTGCATAGTCAAACCACTGTGCGTATTGATTAACCTATCTTTTAGTCACGGCAGATTCCCCAAACAACTTAAGGTAAACAAGATCATACCAATTCACAAAAAACACCACAAAAAGAAGGTCGATAATTATAGGCCTGTCGCTGTCTCGTCTAGCTTCAGTAAAATATTTGAATACAGTTTTCTTTCAAGATTAGAATCTTTTCTTCATAAATGCAAAATCTTATCAAGGAATCAACACGGTTTTCAATCCGGAAGGTCAACGGAGTCCGCTGTGTCAGACTTTTATGGTCGAATTTTGGAATGTTTTGAGGGCGGTGAGTGCCCTGTTGGGGTCTTTTGTGATCTCAGCAGGGCATTCGACTGTGTTCTGCATGACCGTCTTATGTACAAGTTGGGCGTGTATGGAGTCCGAGGAACGGCTGGAGTTTGGGTGCACTCATTTCTGACCGGGAGACAGCAGATGGTGGATATTAACGGTGTTTTCTCGGAGACTTTGTCCGTGAATGTTGGGGTCCCACAGGGTTCCATATTGGGCCCTGTGCTTTTTCTTCTTTACGTTAATGATTTGGAGTCCTGTCTTAGGGACGCGGCATCGGCTACTATGTACGCAGATGATACTTCACTAATTGTATCACATCGACAACATGATACAATCCAGAAGGTCTGTAACGAAAATCTCTTAGAACTGGATAATTGGTTTAGCAGCAACTCACTGTATTTAAATAGTTCCAAAACAAACTTTGTACGTTTCCATCAAGTCCAAAACAAAAACGACATGACACTCAAAATTGACATCGCTGGGCAGAGTCTAAAGGAGTCTTCTGGTGTATGCTTTCTGGGACCTAACATCGACAATGCTTTAAGCTGGAAGACTCACTGTTCGACCCTTAAGACAAAATTGTCGTCAATACTTTACCTATTCAGGAGTCTTACGGAAGTGTTGGAGCTCCCTGAGTTGCTCTCGGTGTACTATGGAGAGGTTCACTCCAGGCTAAAATACGGAGTGATGTTTTGGGGGATCTCCACGCTGGCGGCAGATGTGTTTGTGTGGCAAAAGAAGATTTTGAGATGTATCGCTGGAGTGACCGCTGGAACTTCCTGCAGATATATTTTTAAAAAAATTAACATCTTAACGCTCACGGGCATATTCTTATTGGAGGTGTGTGTTCTTACTTTCAAGAATAAGGATAACTGTTTAAAGAATAAAGACATTCATCATCACAACACAAGAAAAATGAATAATTTTAATGTTCCCTTTAAGAAATTAAATTTAAGTAAAAAGTCGCCTGCAATTATTGGCCTGGAGATCTATAACAACTTACCCCTATCAATAAAGGAGTGTAAAACTCTTAATTTATTTAAAATATCACTCAAAAAATTTCTGGTCGAGACATGTCCTTATAGTGTGACAGAATTTCGAACTGCAATGCTTAGTTAACACATTGTTATATATGTATATATTTTACTTGTTTGTCTTAGAAATATTATATAAGTTTTGAAATGTTATTTATACATTCTACGTGTTTATGTGTGACGGATCCTATACAATTTTTGTATTGTCTAAAGGAATAAAGAATTTTTAAGTAAGTAAGTAAGTAATGTTCTTGTCCAATATGGGCGAAAACTAAACCGATGAAAAATTAAAAGGTACTGGGGAATCCCAGTGGTCAGCGGCCCCATGTTATTGACGGAGTATGGAACAACGTGCGAGTACGAATAAGTCACGTTGTCTTGGTCGTCGTCGATTTATGCTGATAAATCGAATTCGGCGAATCTGCGCGGCTATGGTTTGCGTCTGAAAATGTATTTAGGATAGGCCGATTCATGATGAAATGTACTTTTGTACATTGCTATCGAAAATGTATTAGAAATAGTACAAATTTACTAAAACGGCAACACTGAATATACACATTACTTACAATGTTGCCAAGTTATTTCCATTCTCCTGTGTTTTAAGGTTGCATCAATTGTTTTATGTTTCTGATAAAAATAACCCAAGGCATGCCCAAAATTAAGTAATAATCCTGAATTTTAATAGTGGTGTGTCGATCCGGCCTGACTCGGTATACAAACGAGCGAATCCGGGGGCAGAGACAACAATCCGGGGGTAGGATTGAGTGGGATTGAATCCAAGAATTCAATCCGAGTCGTTCTGAGGGACGAATATCGGGAAGGGAAATGGAATGCACGATTCAGAATTCAGACGGATTGGAACGATTGCAGGTGACGTCGCGACGCAGGTGTTCAGTGCTGACAGAGGGACGGCACTTTATGACTTTATTTATCGTTTTGTTTTCATAAGTCCTGATTTATTACTTTGTTTGGTAATCGGTATCATGAATGACTTGCCATCCTTCATTTTTTTGTGACAAGTAAACTTCTCAGACATTTACAGCTCGCAGAGCTCCTAGGCCTAGGGTTTTAAATAAAATTAAAATACATGACCTTTTTAGTACTTCGTGACGCAATTAATTTGAATGTCCTGTGGCCTTTCTCTGATTTTGAGTCTATGCATTATTATTATTTTTTTAAACAATGAATAGAAAGCGTGCTGATAGTTGGAACTTATTCACTGTGTTGAATGAAAGCAGTCGTACAACATGCACTTTTTGTATTGGTACTTTTTCCTACAATGTGGTGCAACAGCCAATTTAACTAAACTTCTAAAGAGAAAGCATCTAACATCATCAGTTATTTAGGTGTATCGTGATTAGTAGGTAATTTCCAATCCAGCCCTTTATCATTTCATCAACCAATATATTTTGAGTGCAGTGCTGCGACTGCTTTACCTAAAACCTTTTTTTTTTTGGTTAGGTGTAGACATGCTCTCTCCATGAACAAGGCCTCTGGTGTGGGGAGTGTGGGACTCTCCACTCAGGGCATACCCACTAAAAAGCACCGTGTTCCCTTGATGCTAGCTTTGTTTGGCGTGTTGGCCCCGTGTCCTCGATGTTTTTAGGCGGAGACTTCCGGTTCGTCTTCGGTCGAGTGAACACACGTGTCGGATATCGGCCCCTTCGTCTTCAGCTTCATATACATATATGACCAGTTTGGGGGGCACATGGTGAGCATTCGGGGACCGTTTTGATTCCCCGAGGAAGAATCGGACGTCCAGCCGTGGGTTTGAGCCCCGTGTATGTACAAGATTTAAATGTTTGTGAACGTCCAGCCGGTGGTGTTCGAACCTTAAAATAAGCCGTGCATGTACAAGTCGGAGCCTCCAGGAGTACATACTCAACATACTGGAGGGTCTAAACATAATAATTCGGTCAACCAGGGTGTAACCAATCTCCTCCAGCTCTTGCTAAGCCCGGACACGGGTCTTTACTGGCTGAATTGCTCACGCAAAGGCCAACAGAGAGTCGTACTGCTACTAACATACTCTACCTACTTCTTTCTCATTTATTAATCAATAATTTAATACGTACTAAAACGCTTTAAGGTTGAAACTAAGTGAAGCTAGTCGAAAGTTGATTGTAGTCGTCCCCAAACTAACCCAAACGAACCAAATTTATTGAAATTGATTATAACGTATCGGAACCGGTTCAAATGACTAAAATAAATTGAAAGTTGATTGGACGACTAGCCCAAACTAACCAAATCTATTAGGAGTTATTATAATGTATCGGAACCGCTTTAAATAACTAAAATAAGTTGCGAATAAGTGAAACTAACCGAAAGATGAATCAATAACTAACCCAAGCTAACCAAACCTATTAAAATTGATTATAACGTTTCCGAACCGGTTCAAATGACTAAAATAAGTTGAAACTACGTGAAGTTTATCGCAAGTTGATTGGATGACTAATCGAAAGTAACCAAATCTATTAAAATTGTTTATAACGTATCGGAACTGGTTCAAATATCTAAAATAAGTTAAGGCTAAGAAAAACTAACTGAAAGTTGATTTGGTGACTAACCCAACTAATAGCATCTATTAAAATTGATTATAACGTCTTAGAACCGGTTCAAATGATTGAAATATGTTGAGACTAAGTGAAACTAACCGAAAGTTGAATCGACGATTAACCCGAACTAACCAACCTAATCTGGTTAGTCGTTCAATCAACTTTTGGTTAGTTTCACATAGTTTCAACCTATTTTAGTCATTAGAACCGGTTCAGATACTTTATAATCAATTTTAGTAGATTTGGTTACTTTGGTCTAGTCGTCGATTCAACTTTCGGATAGTTTCACTTTTACTCAACTTATTTCAGTCATTTAAAGCGGTTCCAATATGTTATAATCAATATTAATAGATTTGGTTAGTTTGGGTTAGTCGTCGATCCAACTTTCGGTTAGTTTCACTTATTATCAAGTTATTTTAGTCATTTAATGCGGTTCCGATACATTATAATCAATTTTAATAGATTTGGTTAGTTTAGGTTAGTCCTCGATTCAACTTTCGGTTTGTTTCACTTAGTCTTAACTATTTCAATCAGTTGAACCGATTCCGATGCGTAATAATCAATTTTAATAGATTTGGTTAGTTTGGGTTTGTTGTCGATTCAAATTTCGGTTAGTTTCACTTAGTCTCAACTTATTTTAGTCATTGAACCGGTTACCATATGTTATAATACATTTTAAAAGATTTGGTTAGTTCTCGTTAATCGTCTAATCAAGTTTCGGTTAGTTTCACTTAGTTTTAACTTATGCCTTAGTAATTTGAACCGGTTACAACACGTTATAATCAGTTTTAATAGATTTGGTTAGATTGGGCTAGTGGTCGAACCAACTTTCCGTTAGTTCACTTATTCTTAACTTATTTTAGTCATTTAAAGCGGTTCCGATACATTATAATCAATTTTAATAGATTTTTTTAGTTTAAGTTAGTTTTCCAATAAACTTTCGGTTAGTTTCACTTAGTCTTAAATTCTTTTAGTCATCCGATACGTTATAATCAATTTTGATAGATTTGGTTAGTTTGGGTTAGTAGTTCAATCAACTCTCGGTTAGCTACACTTATTCCCAACTTATTTTAGTCATTTCAAGATTTCAGAATACATTAAAATCAATTTTAATAGATTTGGTTAGTTTGGGTTATTCGTCAACAACTTTCGGTTAGTTTCATTTAGTCTCAACTTATTTTAATTATTTGAATCTGTTTAATAGATTTTGTTAGTTTTGGTTAATCGTCGAATCAAGTTTTGGTTAGTTTCACTTAGTCTCAGCTTATTGTAGTCATTTGAACCGGTGCCGGTGCCGATACGGTACAATCAATTTTGATAGATTTGGTTAGTTTTGGGTAGTCGTCCAATCAACGATAGAAAAATGCCGTAACGCGAGACGAAAACATAAACCATGTCATAACGTGGCCTTGAAAAATCACTTTCATGAAACCAAAGAAGTGTAGTAAAAATGAGATTCCGAAGTATTATATTATTAATTATTTTTAAATATATTTTAGGTAATTCACTATTATTGCTATCTTTGAAACGGTCAAAGCTACAAAGTTGAATAAATTAGAAAGTTGCCATTATTGATGCCTTTTCAAGATCGATTTGCAATGTTGTTAAATTCTTGTTAGATTTTGAGATAGCAACAGTGGTATCACCTAAAAATGACACCCCGTA
This sequence comes from Pissodes strobi, assembly GCA_016904865.1. Lineage (NCBI taxonomy): Eukaryota > Metazoa > Arthropoda > Insecta > Coleoptera > Curculionidae > Pissodes > Pissodes strobi. The sequence goes on from MU182143.1 coordinate 72,670, forward strand.
TAGCAATTTTTTTTTCAATTTCCTTCTATGAAAATATTTTTACAACTTTGCTCAGTTTCACTTGATTTTTCACCCAGCCGGCATTCAGTAGGCCTTTCGGTACGAGTTCATACAATCTCCTGAATACATCTCTGACTAGAGAATGTCACGCGCATAGAAATAGGACTCCTAGAAGGCTGATAGAGTGAGAAGTCCCTCACGGAGAAAGGGAGAAAACAATAGGGGTTGGGTGATAATACGCTTGCGCGGGCATGTAAATAAGGACCTATATTTACTTGCTTACATCCAGTTTATATAACAACACCGTTGCCAAACTAGGAGAAATTTACCGTTTTATGTGTATTTTAATTAGATGACTACTGAAAAACGTAGGAGGTAAACCCCGAAACGGAATTTTTTTTAAATCTGTTTCATATTATAAATTTACCCTAATATTTTCGAAGTATATGTTGCTAAGATTTTTGATTATGTTAATAATTTTTGTGTTACGTTAAAACCTAGTACTTTACATATCTTATACTTGTCAACCTTGCGAGATTGCAAGGACGTGGACCCGATCGGACGCCATCATGAATTCTTGTTTTCTTTGCTTTTCGACTTTCGTTGTTCAGTTTTGTAAAGAGTTCTTGTGTTTTTTATTATTGCCGTGTGTTTGATAGTACTATAATTCGTTTTCGGTGTTATTTGTGAAAAATGCCTTCAATTTAATACTCAACATGCCCTTATACAGACAGGCACACGCAAAAGCTACGAAACTCAGCGTTTCTGTCTTACACATGGATATTTTATCTCTCTTCCTTCGTGAGTAGATCTGCTTATATACTCTTATATATTAGCCTTCTAGGAGTCCTATTTCTATGGTCACGCGAATCAATCGGACACTTACGCAGCGCATCGGTCATCACCAGTTGTCACTTGATATAAAAGAATGTGGCTGAATTACATCAAAGGATTTACCGCTGAGCGTCACCTTCTTGATTCTTTCCGAGGGTGCCGCGCTAAGTGAACTTACTAGTTTACATATACTTTGTCATAAGTCAATTCTCAAGGTCAAGCCATCGATGCATGTATCGAGAGGACGTTACGCCAAAAAAAGCGTAAACTAGGCTCTTCCGTCCTTCCGCTTTTTTTTCACCATGGGAACCAACACTCATACATTCGGCTAACGTCGCGTCGCGCGCAGTATTTCGCCGTCGGGAACGACTTCGAATGATGCGATCTAGTACAAGAATCATGAATACATATCAAATATTAAATTTAGGAAGTTTCTTTATTTATTTCTTTCTGTATGTCCTTTTGTCTTAACGGCAAAGTCTTCTGTGCACATATGCAATTTGCCAGCTCATTCAAGGGCGACCGTGACCTTGTCTGGCTCTAAACCACGTCACGACCACCGATTTTTTACAACAAACGCTTTTGAATTTTTACAGGCTCAGACGAAAATGAGCCCACGGGAACATCCGGTCTCCCCGGCGTGAATGGGGATTTTTCTGGCTTGGATGCCCGATTCTTCCTTGGGGAGAAACAAAGGTCTCTAAACGTTAGCCACGAGGTCTCGCAATAGCTTGTACCATTGGCAACCAAAGATCCGCTATACTACGCGATGCTACCTTTACCAAGAACGAAACAGAAGTGATGGGTGAAACTCAATGTAGAAACTTAAAATTTTGACGTGTGAAACTTCTTTGCCGAGGGGGCAACAATTTTCGAGCGTTACGATAATTTGTATCACGTGAGGGAATAGCTCAAAGGTTGCGACAGCGGCAACACGATGGGGAATACGCACACGCTTAATTGGTAGAATCAAGGAGGGGAAATGGACCCGTAGGTGGCAAGACTTGTTTTTAAGGTTATGTTTGTTTCTTTTTTAAATTTGGGTTAGTTTGGGTTAAGGAAAAATTTCATTTCTATCGCACGTAGACTTATCGCACAATCATTTTTGAATTGAAACTTCTTAACGCACGCCAGGAGTCAAATTTGAAGGTCGCGACACGACGAGCGGTCACGAAAAACGGTCGCGGACTCGCGGATGTTTACAGTGATATCTTTGTTAGTTTACAAGATAAAGGTATGGGGTTTGCTCTATTACCTTTTCAAGACATAAGCGAAACTAACTTTTATGAAAAATATATTTTTTTCCATTTAGACCTTCCCTTTTTGATAATGTAGTGTTATATTTAATAAAACTACTTGCTTAGCAAATCCGTTAAGATATGTATAAGACTAGGGCGTTTAATTATTGTGATATCTTTGTTAGTTTACAATATAAAAATATGGGTTAGTTTGGGTTAGTTTACAGGATAAAAATATGGGGTTTGCTCTATTACCTAGTCAAGACATAAGCGAAACTTTTATGAAGAATAGTTTTTTTTCATTTAGGCCTTCCCTTTTTGTTGAGTAATGTATTTAAAAAAAAACTACTTTTGTGTCCAAATCTGAGGCTAGGGCGTTTAAATTTAAGAAGTTTCACTTCTGATATGCGCATATAGTGCCCACGCTTTTTTTTTATCAACAGTCAATAATTTGAGACCAATGTTACAGCTGAATGAATGACCGAATAGTCTTAGCAGCTGAGGCCAAAAAGGGAACGAGGAGAAAAAACGGGAATAACCTCATACCTCCTAACCTAAATAAATAAACCATAAACCATTCAAATTCAAAATTTATTAAAATGATTCGCTCATCAAAATTCTTGTGTAAATAGTCTGAAATCTATTAAAAATGTCCACAAAATTAAAACTATACGTCGGTCGAAAGGTAAGATCATGAATTGAAGTCACTATTCGATGTACCAATATTTTTTACTTAGATCATTGAGTCTCTGGACAAATCAACCAAATTCTCTCCAGCGCAGCTACAAAACCTGATTCACGTAGGAAGTCCCGAAGAAAAAGAGAAAATTGAACTGAACCTGCCTCTTAATATTCTTGAAACACATCTGGGCATAACAAATGTAAATCATATATTAAAAATTCAGCCAGATGAGATCATTCGAAGTGTGCATTTGGTTAGAGACCGTGCCAATAGAAAAATATCATTTGAAATCGACAGGAACATATTTGTAAAAGATGTCATGGAAAACTGTTTTCTTCCTGACCTCAACTTTAAACCAAAAAATATTGTGGTAGAATACAGTTCCCCAAATGTTGCAAAACCTTTCCACTATGGCCACCTCAGATCTACAATAATAGGCGGCTTTCTGAGCAATTTAAACATATTTATTAAAAACAATGTTACAAGAATAAATTATTTAGGGGATTGGGGCACCCAATTTGGTTTTATAAAAGTTGGAGTAGATAGTTTAAACTACAACATGGAATCTCTTAAGACGGATCCAGTAAAGCTACTATACCAGTCATATGTTCATGCCAATAAATTAGCAGAAAAAGATCCCAATATCTTGGAAACAGCCAAAACAGAATTCCTGAAACTTGAACAAGGTTCACCAGAAGATATAAAATCCTGGAAACAAATTCTGGAATTTACGAAAGTTGAGCTAACAAGAGTGTACAGTAGATTAGGAGTTACTTTTGATGAATATAACTCTGAATCAATGTATGGTTCCAAGGATATTACTAGTGTGCTTGAGATTTTAAGAAAAAAGAATATATTGAAGAAACAGAAAGATGGAAAAGAGGTTTGTATATTTTTGTAGTCAAAATGTTTTGTTATTAGTTAAATTACAATGTCTTTTAGAGAACTGAGAAGGATCCACATAAAACCTAGAAATGAGACTTAAATTAGATCAATATTTTTGATTATCCTGAATTTCCCTGATTTGATATTAAAGGGATGTGACATTTTTCTGTACAGCGTTTTCTGAAATATAAAATTTCTTTACCTACTTGAAGATCCAAAAGATAAAGGGATCAAACCACGGAGCAAATACCAAATTTTAGAATCTGATAGTGTAAGTTTATGTAATTCTTAGGGACATATGATCAGCAGAGCAGATTTTAAAAAATCCCTTATTAAATTTCAAAAACCAAATGCAGTTGATAAAGGGAAAACTTTAGATTGGTTATGTCACAACCTTTGAATTAATTGTGGGAGATTCCTTAAAGTTCTTGCAGGAGATTATATAATTTCAATGAGATTTCTGACTTCTGGCACATTTCAATGGGGTTTTAAACTGTCCAAACTACTTTGAACTTTGATTAGTCATTGTTAAAATAATCAGTGTTTTGAATATCAGACATGTTATTGTCAAGCTGACATTGACACATTCAAAACACTGATTAATTTAATGAGCGATTGAAGTGACTAATGGCCATGAAAGTATGGATAACTTTATTCTTCAAATGTTTCCTATGACAACGATTGTTAATACAATTGTAACCATAGTAATTATAGGCTTCATAACTTTATACACTAGATATCTGGTAGTTCAGAAATCGGGCATAAGTAGTGGCACTTAAAATGTTTTAAGTATGATTAAATCCTACTTACTTAGTTAGTATAATATTAAAATAATTCAATAATTTATTGAACTATTTTAAGATTTTAATATTATACTGACTAATTTTTAAAATGCTATGTGCTTAAATACCATACATGCAAACACACTTTTTAAAGCATTTCCAGCTGTCTAGCATTGTTTTCCATTTCGGTGATTAATTTCAAAGGCCTGAAATTTGAATACTATTTACATAGTATTTTGCATGCATTTAAGCATCAAGGAAAAACATGTTAGAACAAGGAAGTTTTTTTTTTATTTAAATATAAAATAGCAATTACTAGCTACTAACTGTAATACAAGAATTGGCTTAGCTCACTGAAAAAAATACATGAATTAAATACCTATATAAAATCACGAGATGCAATATGCATATAAATATAAATAAGGAAAGCATTTATTATGACCTAGAAAGCATTTATTATGACCTAAAAAGCACTTTGCAGATCCCAACTAAAGTATTTTAAACAGTTTAAAATAAACAAAAATTTAAATCAAAATAACGTGTTCCAACCCTGAACTGAACAGTTCGGGAAAATATTCCAGTTACCAGCAGTTACCTACAAGTTTTCAGATCACATGGTAAAAGTTTTATAACGCTTTGAAAACAACATATCCTACTATTAATTTCAGCTATCGTCAAACGACATATTTATCAATTTGACTTGATTTAAGAAATAAGTGACTTTTGAATGATCAATCTGTTTTAAAACCGTGGCTTTTGGACAAGCAGTTGTCAATGGAAGAATGTGTACAAGTTATCACTCTATTTTGTAAGTACGCTGAAAATGCAAGATAAACCCAAAGAAGATATTGAAATGTGCATAACAGAATTTTATCTTTACATGCCATTTTAAAATTGAAGTCCTGATTTGTTGAAACTAAATCTTTAGAATTAAAAAAACGTACTATGCCAAGAAATAGAGCTTGTGATTGCAGTATTCTTAATTGTTTTGAAAGTTCAATTTGGCACCATTCAAAGAACACCAAAATATAATAAAGTTATTGCCTATTGAATTCTAGTTGTTCATATGTTGACAGACGCACAGAAGGAACTTCGTTTCCAGTTTGTTTCTCACTTAATTTGTTTCAAAAAGTCGATTGAACCGATGAGGTCAACTTTACCACATCAAGCATGTGTAATAGGCATACCACTAGATATTTGGCAACTGAAAATCCATATAAATACAAGACTAATAAAAAGCAGGGAAGATTTTCGTTTCATGTTTGGCGTGGTATTTTTGTAACAAAATAATTGGTCCAATGTTCTATGAGGGAACGTTATCTAGAACTTTTAGAGGGAGAAATTCAAAATGTTTTAGACATTATAAATTTTTTAAATAACTATTATGATCAGTGGATCGCTCATAAATCATAATAGAACTATTCCCTGGCCACCTAATAGTCCGGACCTTAGAATTTTGGAATACTTTTTTATGGGAGCAACAAAAACTTAGATGCATTAAATTTAAAGTAAGAAATGAGATCAATAGACTTAGTGAAAATAACGACCTAAAAGCAAATTTAGACAGGTTGAAAATTTTCTTACTTAACACTATTATTTCTGTACTAGAGGTCGAGAACTATCGATAGTCGACACTATCGATAGTTAAGGCATAAACTATTGATAGTTATCGATAGTATTTCCAGTATGAAATTAAATTAAATTTTAGGTTAAAAAATAATAATTATACACTTTATTAAACATCATTTACTACAAACTGTTATTTTTATGCGAAAATACTAATTTATTGACATTGGCTGGTTTTAGTCTGGATCTGACTTGCCCTGCAGCACTAAAGCGAGGCGCAAACCAGAGCGGGGGCGAGCGCGGCGGCGGTCGCGGTAAAATACTGAGCGTGTACATTAATTAAAAACCGCAAACAGAAGCGATCTGGCAAAAACAGCCCGCGCTGCATTAGATAACTTACATCCGTAGCTATACAACCATATAAAACACCATATTTAGTGTGTTAAAATTCTCAAGAAAAAGCACTAATTTTACAGAGCACAACACAACCTTGCTTTGGCCATATATCAACTTGCATTAGGATAATTACCTCAGTTGTTTTTCTCTTCATCTATTAAAAGAGCTTAGAACAAAGCGTCTTCCGCGATATCCATTTAAAACTACCCAAAGAGCATCACGAACTTAACGCGTTGGTGTGCGGCCTTCTAGAAAGTGTCCGCAACCGCCACCGCGCCCGCTCTGGTTTGCGCCTCGCTTAAAGCTCCTCTCGCTTTCTACTGATGTGGCTCTGGAACACATAGATATTTAATGGCACATTCGTCCATAGGTGGTAACTCCTTGCCGCTTATCTAAAAAAATACAATTAAATTAATAAAAGCAGATGTTAGGTTTTTATATTATGTTTAAAAATTTACCTTCCATGTTTTGGAAGGTCCTTCCAAAACAACAAAGGGTTAGTTCCCTCACTTGAATTAGGCCTTTCTAAATATTGGCGTTTTGTAATTAAGGTATCTGCCGTTAACGATTTTAATTTCTCAGCAATGCGCGTTTCCAAGAACGCAAAAAGCGAGGATGTACTATGCCTCGGATTGATTGGCTGAGTTTGGTCGGTGGCAGACCTGTTAATCCCTCCCTTTTTCGACTATAGCATACATTTCATTTTCCAATAATGATGTGGCCGATGCTACATTATCTTTACTTCGAAATGCTTCTTTCTTAAACATGGAGTCAAGTAATGTCGTCAATTTCGTATTAGTCCTAGTTTCATATGGAAACAGCCTCTTTTTTACTGATTCCATTAATCTATTGCAAAATATTTGCTCCTCCTCCGTCACAAGTTCGGTTTAAAATCGTTGTTAAATAATCATAAATGCCTAATGTCAGAGGAATTATCAGGGACACTGTTACATTACTACCTAAAAAATTAAATTACCTACTTTAAAATAACATGCACATTTCCTTTAATGAATAATTTTACCTGATACTTTTCTGGTAGCTTCTTCAAAACATTTGAGAATATTAACACAATCCTGTATAAGAGTTATCTCATCAACGAAAAGAGGTTTAGGTGCCTTTCGTAATTTTAGTATGTCAATTGCATCATTACTTTTCAGGATTCCATCTAGTAGTAACTTTTTTTTTATGGCGGTGACACACACACTAAAGGGAGACCCTATGGCGCTCGACGAGCGGTGTGTTTCCGAAGATGTTGATTGACACGGCTCTTGAATATTTGTAAGTTGTAATTAGTGGGAAACAGATGTCCTGGGAGTGAGTTCCACAGTGATGCAGTGCGCCAAACAAAGGAATTCTTGTAAAGCGATGTTGTAGGTGTTTCCAGTTGTACGACGAACTGGTGCGCTCTTGCCGTCTGTCGTGACTGTCTGACAGGACCTGCCAGGGGCGGGATGAGGCGGACCAAATCCTGGGAACATCTGCCGTGAAAGTATCTGTAAAACAGAGATATCTCGGCTACATGTCTGCGGTGTTCCAGACTATCTAGATTCCGGGTCAACTCCGGGTCGCCGACGAGACGCACAGCTCTCTTTTGAAGGAATCCAGCAGGTTTAGGGTGTGCTTTGGTGCGGCACCCCAGATATGTGAGCAATATTCTAAGCACGGTCTTGTTTGCGCTTTGTAGAGCAAGAGCAACTGCTGCGGTGTATAGAGTTTTTTGTTGCGATATAGCGCACCAACCTTCTGGGAGGCTGATTTTGCGATGTTAGCAACGTGGTCATGCCAAGACATATTGCTGTTGACCGAGATACCCAGCAGCCCGATTGACGAGGATGAAGGAATGGTCGACCCTGCCATAATTATGTCAGGGCCCGCTGTATTGGCCCCCTTGGTAAACATGGCTGCTTGGGTCTTTGCTGCATTGAACTGGACCAAATTTCGGTCGCCCCAAGTTTGAACTTTCTCCAGGTCTTGATTAATTGCTGTAATCTGCTCCTGTCTGCGGTGATGAGTCTCAGTCGCTGGTAAGGGTTTTTCTGATCTAAAGTGGGTGACAAGGGTACTGTCATCTGCAAAATTGTAAACAGGACTATTTGTTTCGGTCAGCAGGTCATTAATATTGCTGAGGAACAGAGTTGGTGAAAGTATTGCGCCCTGAGGCACGCCCGCGTTGATGGTGAATGTGTCCGAGATGTGTCCATCGACTGCAACGTGCAGAGATCAGCTCTTAAGGAAACTGGCAAGCCAGTTGCAGAGAGAGGCTGGCAGTCCGAAGGACGGTAGTTTGTTGAGCATTCCGTCATGCCAAACTCTGTCGAATGCCTTTGAAATATCCAACGCAATCGCTCGAGACTCTCCGTAGTTCTCAATTGCCCTACTCCATATATGAGTGACATAGGCCAATATATCTCCTGTCGATCTCTCTTTGCGAAAGCCGTATTGATTATCGCTGATTATTTTGTTGTTCTCGAGGTACTTGAGTAGTTGCTGATTGACTACACGTTTCATGACTTTGGAGATTATTGGAAGCAAGGCAATTGGGCGATAGTTTGAGGGCGTGGTTTTCTTGCCTTTTTTTGGAATAGGTTGCACTCGAGCGACTTTCCAAGAAGATGGGTAAATCCCTTTTCCGTAAGACAGAGAAAAAAGCCTGGAAAAACCGGGTGTTAGTTCGTTGGCGCAGTTCTTTAATACGATGGCATGTATTCCGTCTGGTCCTGATGCCTTTTGCGTATCTAGATTTTTAAGGATTTTACGAATATCACGGTGATGAAATTTGACTTCTGCCATTGTAGTGTTGATGTGCGATATGGTGGGGAGAGTCTTGCCTTGGGGGACGTCTAGGGTAGAGTGCGAAGAAAACTTTTTGGCGAGCATGTTTTGCTTTTTTCTTGGCTGTCGCCGTGATGCCACGTTCGTCTGTCAAAGGTGGGAGAGACGTTTCTGTAAAGTTGTTACTTACTGCCTTTGCTATCGACCAGAAATTCTTGGAGCCACTGGCGCATTGCAAAAGTTTATTCCTGATCCTTTGATTGTGTTTGTCGTTAGTTTCGTCGATCACACGTTTGCATTCGTTTCTCGCTTCGACAAAATAATTGCGATTTTCAGCGGTCTAATTTTGCTGCCAGTACTTGTAGGCTTGCTGTTTCCTACCCACAGCTCTTTCGCATCTTCTGTCGAACCAGGGCTTTCCTTTTGATGGTAACTTGATGGAATTTGGGATGTATGCTTCCATTCCTGAGGAGATTACTTGCGTGATCTTTTCGCAGCAGACTGACGGGTCGTCAGCGCCAAAGCAGACGTCGAGCCAAGGAAAATCTAGCTAGAACTCCCTTAGATCGTCCCAGTTTGCAGAATTGTAATGCCAGATTTTGCGAGGCAATGGTGGATCCTTCTGTATGAGTGGCAATTGTAATAAGTTTGTGGTCGGAGGTACCTAATGGCGGACCAACTGTAACTGTGTACTGGTCAGGATTGGTGGTTAGAAAAAGATCCAGGAGGGCGGCGAATTCGCCCCTCTCTGAGATTCGAGTTGGTTCGTCTACAATTTGAGTAAGCCCGCAGCTGATGGCGAATGCTTCAGCCTCTCTACCTTCGTTGTCGGTCTTGTTGTGATGTTTGAGCCAGGTGGTGTTGTGGGCATTGAAGTCTCTCAGAACGATTATTTCTGAACTGGGGTGATCAACCTGTATTGAGTCAAAAGTGGTAGCTAGTGTTGAAAAAAAGCTTTGGTAGGCTCTATCGCTCGGACGGCGATAGAGACAACATATAAACTTGGTTAATCTCTTGGCGGTGAACTTGAGCCACATGACGTCAAGGTTGTTCGGTTCGAGTGTTTCCTCGCGGTGACATGAAAGGTCGTTTCGGACAAAAAGGCATATTCTGAACTTATGTCTAAATCGGGTATGTAAGTCGTAACCAGGATAAGGGTAGTTCACTGTTGTTGTTGTAGAACATACTTGTGTTTCTGTAAGGGCTAGTATGTGTGGTCTATTTGCTTCTAGATGTTGGTGTACCGAATTTATGTTTGTATTTAGGCCTCTTATGTTGCAGAAATCAATTCTAAATTGGTTCGGTATCTTTGCTGTCTGCGAAATGCGGAATGAAGGGCTCCCAGGACCACCCAGCGCCCGGAGATCCGAATGGCCGGGGAGTTTACCTCCGGAATATTTTGATCCTGGAAGCACCATCATGTCCATATTATTATATTCCTACTGTGGAACCCGGAACCACCAGCGCGGAAACGGAACGTGATTCGGGAAAACCACTTAGCGCTTCCCAGTTCTGGTGGGGTGGTCTTTCACCGGACGATGCGAGTAGGCATATGCATCTACCACCTAGGGCCGCTTCCACTGGATGCATCGGCCTCAGACTCTTTCCTTTGGTGATCCCTAGTCTGACAGGGGTAAAAATAGGGTTTGTTGGCTCACTCCCTAGTGATCAGCTCCAGACTTTGTACTTTGGTGTTCTCCAGCCTGGAGGAGGACGATGGGATTTGATGGGTCACATCCCGTGGCAACTCGGAATGGCGGGGGCGTTACTCCCCGTAATCAAACTGCTCTCACCAGTTTGACGCCCTGTCAGCTTATACAATGCAGCCCCTCTTGTCACAAACTGTCATTGATCAGCTCCAGACTTTGTACTTCGGTGTTCTCCAGCCTGGGGAAGGACGATGGGATTTGATGGGCCACATCCCGTGGCAACTCGGAATGGCGAGGGCGTCACTCCCCGTAATCAAACTGCTCTCACCAGTTTGACGTTCCTGCCAGCTAATACAATGCAGCCCCTCTTGTCACAAACTGTCATTGATCAGCTCCTCTTGTGGCAATTTATATTCTTTATGATCTTCGTTGTTTGCATCAATATTTTGTTCCTTTTTAAACATATCCATAGCAACGGTGCTACTCTTAAAAAATGCAACTCTATCTTTACATTTTCTAATTACTGGTTGGATAACGTCCAAATTTTCTTGGACTACCAAGTTAAGAATATGCGCGTAGCATGGTACATGCCTTTTTTTTAGTAGCTCACATTTCAATCAATATTCCATTCTTCAAATATTTCAGTTAGTACATGGGCTATATTCTCGGCCGTATGATTTATTCCACCTGTTAGAGGTTTGGTGGAAAGAACGGCTGTTTTTAGGTCAAAATATGTATGTAATGACATGTGACAGTCAAGTATGACTCTGTTGCTATTGATGTCCATGAATCGCACGTTCTAGCAACATAATCAATCTTATCTAAATCTGTTTTTACCTTCTGGTACATTTCCAAATAAAATTCATTTGACATTTTTCCACTCAAAGTAAATGAACTTGGAAGTACATACCTTGGGTCCAACAGGTTGACAAAAAATCTTCTGAAGCCAGTGTCATTCACTATATTAAACGGCTGAAAGTCCAGAGCTACCATTTCAATAAGGGCTCTGTCAAGTTCCGTTTTATGCCTTGAATTAGAATCATAATGGTGGGCTCTCTTAAAAAAGGGGCTTATTGACCTTGTTGTTGATTGAGCACTGGAACGAGCACAGTATGAACATATTAGAAAAAGACCCTTCAGAGTCATTAACTGTAGTTTCTACAGGTTCATCTGTTGACTGCTGACTATATCCCTTATTTATCGGGTGATGTCTATCTAGGTGATCTCGCATGTTACGAGGACTGGACGGCGACATAGATATATCGGACATAAAACAGGAACTCACTGACGTTTATAACATAAGCGCCAAAAATATATTTCTTATGAAACGCACTCGAGTACCGCTTTACCTTGTCTTCCTGGACACAGGATACACATTAAAAAGGCTCAACCAGGAATGCAGACTTATACTGGACGTAAGGGTTGCTTGGGAAAACCGGCTGTCAGAGAAACCTATAATGTAGTGCAAGCGATGCCAAGGGTTGGGGCATACTGCGACGAAGGAACGCAAGATGTTCACGATGTGCGGGCCCACACGAAATTACAATGTGTGACTCCAGTGAAATAAAGTGTGTAAACTGCGGCGGAGAGCACCGCTCCATTAGACCTGATTGCCCAGTTTACACCTATAAGGTCAACCTGTTAGCGCCATCCAAACAGAAACAGGCATACATACCTGCGCCACCCCCGGCAAGACCGGCGTGGCAAAACCCCCAAACCACCCTCGAAAATTAACGAGCTGGCCTGCGAAGAGGTCAGGGCTCAAGCAAGAGCCACCAACAAGTACGGGAAGAAGATCAGACCGAGAGACAGCTCTACGATGAGCAGTTTCCGATCACCCTTGGGAGAAGCCGACCGCCCCAAAACCGAGGCGCGAATCTTAATACTAAACAAAATATAAGTGCAAACAGTACCACTGCAAAATTGCCTGTAAATCCTAATACTAATCTAAATCAGAACGCACATATTAATTTTAACAACAATTTTCATAAACTCTCGAACACAATTAACTCATTAGTCAATATCAATGAATTAGTCCTTGCGTTAGATGAGTTTCTCTCAATGATTAAGTCGTGCAATGGTGATAAAATTACCATAGTACAGGCAACGGTGAGATTTTTCACCGAGGAAATGGGAAAATACAATATATAAAATGTCTGTTTTATGTTCCAAGTGTTTAGCTGGAATTGTAATTCAATCAGGCATAAATTGGGCGAGTTTAAACAATTTGTGCATGATAATCCTTTCTCGGTTATTTTTTTCTTGGAAACCCGCATAGACCCATGGTTTGTTTTGAAGATTCGGGGTTATCAGGTCGAGAGATCTGATAGGCCCAATCAGCGCGGCGGAGGCGTGGCCTGCCTGATACGTAGGTCGATCCCCTTTAAAAGGGTCCACGACATTCGCTCGGCAGCAGAACACATTTGCATCGAGACCGAGAGCGGTCTGCGTATCGCGGGGGCCTACGTCCCTCCGAGCGTTCCCTTTACCTATGATGACTTCATGGCTTTATTCCCGGACAACAAGAGGTCCCTGTTGATTGGTGATCTAAACGCACTGCACGTAGTGTGGGGCGCTGGATCTACAAACAGCAGGGGCCGAATGATGTACCGTGCAATAGAAAATAACCCAGATCTCCTTTTTCACCGCTCTGAAGTTCCAACTTTCTACCCTGCTTGGACCGCTACCCCCTCCTACCTGGATGTTGCTGTTACGAAGGGAATCGCCGATGTCCCGCCGCTCCAGGCGATCAACGATCTGAACTCTGACCACTTCCCAATCGTGATTTGCCTTGAACCAAGGCGGCCAAAGACCTGCGAGATGAAAATGTCATACAGGAATCTCGATTGGGGGGAGATCAGGCGCAGATTAAACGAAGCAACGGTGATCCAGGGAACAAAGAGACAGCATCCAGGAACTAGAGGTACAAGTCCAATCATTTACCTTAAATATCCAGCGTATCCGTGATATACTAGCTCACTCTGTCAGGAAAGAGCACCCTGCAGACTCCCTCCCAGACCATATCCTCACGCAAATAAGGACGCGAAACGCCATTAGGCGTCGATGGCATATATCATGTAAGAATAGGCCAGGTACACATGAATGAACTTACTAATAATATAAAATTTCAAATTAGTGAATACACAACTCGAAAGTGGATGCACTACGTAGATTCCTTAAACGTGCAAGACGGCCCCTTTAGAGCCTGGCCTGGAAAGTCAGAGGAGCCTCTGCAGCTATGCCGGCTATCCGCCATAACGGAGGCGATATAATAAGCGGCGAAGGCAAAGCAGATACCTTCGCTGATTTCATGGAGGCGTTCCATAGGGAGACGCCTGATTCCACTCCCGAGCACGTACACATCTCAAATGTTGCATCTAAACTAAAAGCGCAAAAATACCCTATCCCACCGACGGTGATGACAAAGCTGCTTGTCACCCCAGGAGAAATATGGGATATTCTAAAACGCTTATAAAGCTCCTGGTAATGATACTTTGCCATACCTGACTCTTCGGAACCTTCCGAAGAAATCCCTGATACATTTCATGCACATTGTAAACGTCATCATTCGCCTACAGCATTTCCCATCCTCCTGGAAACACGCCGAGATCATAATGATCCACAAGCCAGGCAAAGATCCGAGGCAAACCGGCTCTTACAGGCCGATTTCCCTGCTCCCCACCATGGCAAAGGTGGCGGAGAAGCTACTTTTGTCTAGGATAAGCGGTGCAGCTGATGGACTCGGTGTACTGCCCATGGAGCAGCTCGGCTTCAGAGCTGGGCACAGTACCATCATGTCTGCGGCAAAGATTGCACATGACACAGTGCAGGGCTTTAACCGAGGCCAAAGTACTGCGCTGCTTCTCCTTGACATAGAGAGCGCGTTTGACAGAGTGTGGCATGACGGCTTGCTGTTTAAGATGCATGTGGAGCTTGGCTTCCCGCTGTATCTGACAGCACTGGCCCAGTCATACCTTGCCGGGCGCACCATCTCGGTACGCATAAACGGCAAATTCCTCTGTGAGGCCATGAAAAGCCGGTGTCCCGCAGGGCACTGTTTTGTCCCCCCAGCTATTTAACTATTATATAGCAGACATCCGTTCCTGCCAAAACACCTCCTTAGTGCTCTACGCCAATGACACGGAGATATACTCGCAATCCCAAATCGCGCAGGCGGCAAAACTAAAGCGCCTAGATCACCTTGACATCATGCTCCCATATTACGCGAGATGGAAAATCAACCTGAACGTCCCAAAAACAGAACTAACAATACTAACTAAAAAGAGAGCGAACATAGACATAACGCCACTCACAATACATGACATCACAGTAGACGTGAAAGACAAAGTTAAATACTTGGGCATAGTGTTCGACAAGCGACTAAACTTTACCGGACAAATAACTGACAAACTGACTAGCTGTCCTGTGCGCTCCGCTGGAAAGCGATCTTGGCGAAGCTCGCTTAATCTTTGTCTCTCTGACTGAATGGGCAGTGCCTAAGACGCAATTCCCAGCTGCACACCCTTCACAATAGGGTACCACAATGCCCCCTGCTAGTAAACCAAAGAATCGTGAAACAGGTTTTTTCAAATTGTATTTTCCTCTGTTTCCAACCGCTACACTCTGCACATGCAAAACAAGCTTGCATTACAGCAACCTTTGGTAACGCAACACTAAATCAGGCTTAAAGGGAAAGAATCCCGGGGAAGCAAATTGCAGTGGTATGGACTGGCACATAGCTAGGTCTTATAAATAGGCTAGCAGCAGCCCTAGGCGTGTCAGCGATGCGCCTCTACAAATCGCGCTCTGTAAGCGCGAACGGCGGCGCTAGCTGCATAAACGCGATTTGTAATTCTCTAGCAGGCCACACAAAATGTAAGAGTTTATAATAAATGTTGTTGTGATTGCATGTTATTTGTGTTGCCACTTGTTTTGTATTCTTTTCCACATTTCATACACTTGGCTAATTTTCGATCGGCGGACCTTTTGAAACAGTTCCATATAGCTGCCACACACTTTCTTTTCTTTTCATTTTAGAAGTTGCTTGTTTTTTCTGGAAGCCTTTGCACTCACAGACACTTCATCTTCCCCTTCGGATTCGGGTTCAGACCTTTCTCTTGAAGTACTTGGTTGGGGTTCGGCATTATTCTGATTCTGATTTTTACCTTAAAATAACTAATTTTGTTTACAAAATATTTATACTAAACACAAAATAATGATACTTCTTACTTTTGTTTAACAAGAATCTTTCCATTGTTACAAATATCCGAGAAACATGTATTGTACTAAATTGTTTTTGTTTGAAAATGACACCAAAATAGTATATTAAGATACTAGTTTTAAATGACCATATTTTCTCGCACGAGCACGAAATTAGGAAACGACCCGCTTGCGGGGAGTTTCCTAAAGTGCGAGTGTGCTAAATGTCTTTTAAAACGTGTATTTTATACTATTTTTTCTATTTTGCACGTTTTTTAATGAAAAACATTAATTTATTCAAAACGATGTCGAATTTTTTGCTAGTGAGCCTTAGCATTAGCAGTTTTGTTAATATCGTAGCAACCAGCTAACAAAAGTAGTGTGGAAAAGAGCTTCTTTTCGACACTACTTTACGTATCGAAAAGACTTTATGATACCAAAATAGAAAAAATACTTAATACCACGACCACGTTTATCCTTTTTAACTTTTTACTTTTGCAGTTTTTGCATTCTACTACACGTTACACGTGTTTTTTTTAGTTTTTATTGTGTTTTTCTTTTATAATAACAAATAAACAAATAAATAAACCATAAAATAAAATAGCAATGAAATTATAAATACGGATGGAATAGCCCCTTCCCATCTAATCAATGCACAGCAGTCACAGCACTTGCGGCCAATATTAGACTGAGAGGTCCGAGAGAGAGATGGAGCTAGCATAGACAAAAAGCGCGCGGTTTACACGTTCTCTAACGGGATAATATAAAGATAGATCGTTTTAAAAGGGTATATAGTAAACTTTAAAGGTTATAATAGGATAAAAACTTAGGGAATGCCTTTAATCTGTAATCAAAAGACAAATAAACAGTTCATACCGAGCATAATACTATACCTATATTACTGTTTAAGTTTTTAAATAGAAACTAGGATTACATAAATTACATTACAGTCACATATATATATAAGGAAAGAGCAAGTCGGTTGTGTGTTGGGTATTTTTAAATTTTAATTAAACAGTTAGGTCAATGATATGAAATAAATTAATTAAATGAAGAGTAAAGGCTGTGTGCATGTACGCAACATAATAAATGAAACACCCTTTGTATTCCATGCAAAATTTTTAATCCAAAAGGACCTCCTAAAGTAGCGTAACAGGACGCTTTCGGCCTAAGCCATCATCAGTGTTACCTGAAAAGTAAGTAAAAGAACCATGTGACCCTTGTCGATTTGGGTTGTTTTTTTATCTTCATGGCTTAGGCCGAAAGCGCTCTGTTACGCTACTTTAGGAGGCTCTTTTGGATTAAAAATTTTGCATGGAATACATAGGGTGTTTGTTTCATTTATTAAATAAATTAATGGCAAATAACTATAGACAATTTTTTCTATTGTCTACTCGTACGCACCGCCAATGCAATCTCCATGCTAAAAACTACACCTCGTTGATACCGCATTATTATGCTATGCAAAATAGCTATACACACATACATATTCATATATCATTCGATTCTGTTGCTAGGTAAATATAGAGACAGATATTATAAATAGCTAAGTATATAATTGTTTATAGACAAAGACAAACACTATATAATGAAACATTTGAATTGACCGTAGATAGCTTTCTTTTAAAATGTCCTAGTTAAAAGCATTACTTATACTCTTAATTATAAGTATCTCTATTAACTAACAGTAGGTTTGCAATATATATAACTGAAATGAACGCCTATTACACCTTTTTGCTTACCTACTGTATTAGCGGCCCTTTCTTCATATCCGGTTTATTTTCTTTTAAAACCAGGTTCGTAGTACACCCTATCATGAACATATTTTACACCATGAGCAACCACCTTTTTCAGAGCCTTTTCCTTCACCTAGGCAGTTGCTTCATTCCACCTGTCTGGTACCCAAAGCAACCCTAGTTATACGGAAATGAGCGTAGGTCAAATCACTCTCCGTTTCAAAATACTAATTAAGATTTCAAATGTAAAGCAACATTTTTATATTAATTCAGTTGTTGACCCCAATATGTTCAGGTAATTTCTGTTATGACCTAGTTATTTAAGAGTTATGATATAATAAGAAGATGACTAATTAGCATTATTAAGACTTATCCTGCTTTACTTTTTATCTGACTTTCCCCTAAGCTTAAATTCAATCTGGTGAGATGGCAAGATACATTCTACATTCCCTAATAAATGAAATACCAATTGGAACTGGCACTGAGTTTTAATGAGAGGTTCATACAAATATCAAGGATATACATCAGTTATGTTTAAATTTTAAATACAGGTCCCTAATCATTATGTATTACAGCTAAACTTACTCTTTAGGTCAAGCCAATAGCTTTTAGTACACCTTTCCTCACGATGGGTGAAGAATTTCGAACAGTTTCTCCTTTTACAACATGTGGTACTTTATTGGGTCCAAGTCGGAGGTACCGCTCTTTACGAGGAAATGACTTTTTCTTGACTACTTATTCACTTTCCACGGGCCTCTCGTACTCAGAGACACTTTTCGCGAGTTGATAAATACTGTTTAATCATTTGAGCAGCGTAACTAGTTACCAAGCGTGAACATTTTTATCAGAATAACTTTTCAGAGTTCCCATATTTTTGGGCAACGTAAGGTGCTATCGCGCGTGAAGACTTTTTAGACTAACTATTCCGAGTCCCCATAGTTTCGGGCAGCGTAACGTGCTATCGCGCGTGAAGAATCTTTTTTGACTAACTATTTACCAAATAATTTTATCTTTTTATACCATCTTTCAAGATTTGCCTTTTGTTTTTCTCCTCGAAAATCTGGAATCGCACGTGCCCAGCTATTAAAACGTTAAAAGAACACTTATATTTCCTACGTCGCCAAAGATTTTAATGTGGCAATTAGCGTGTTAAAATGTTTTGTAAATGCCAACCTCGGTTTTAGTACCGCAGTCTTTTTCAAATTAGAATAATTAAAATTGGTTATTCCAGTTAACGTGGTTTTTGCATCCCCGGGTTTTTGACTCGCTGAATATTCTTAATAGAAATAGAAACGCCCCCTGGCCAAAGTTTTCTTTTTAGAGCAAAGTGTTGGGGACCTGTTTTTGAGCCCCGCAACTAGTGTCTGTTATAGTCGTTGTAGTTAGTTTGTCTAATCACGCGTTATAATGCAGTCGAGGAAAAATAAATGTAAAAGTCAGGTGCGGTTCAAGTCTGACTTCGGGTCTTGTGAAGTTAAACACTATCTTTTATTGGGACTATATTCCAATAGTAAGTTATATTATTTTAGTAGTGGCACATGATAGAGGTTATTGTTGCACATTATTCAGTTACTTCTTGAAACTTGCATTTCAATTTAAATTTTAAAACAAAATTAAGTATTATTTTATTTGAATGTTCTCTCTTGGGCACTAGTACAACTGAAATTATTTTTAAATTAATTTAAAATAATTATAAAATAATTTGTTGAAACAATTTAATCAGTTACTAACTCAGGTTCATTACAACTGCCATATCATCTCTCGTGAATTTGTATGATTTTGTCGCTCTTTATGATCATTTAATTAATTTATTTTCTAACGGTTCTAATAGTGTTTGTTTTAAGTATGTAAAGCAGTTGAATAAAACCGTCTTTAGAGATTCTATAAAAGGACTGATACTGTTCTGGATACTGATTTAGTTCTTTAAATGCATTAAAGCTGTCATATTTTTTTTATATTATTCTATAAGGGATGGACCCAATATCCTCATAGAATATTATTTAAAGAACATCGTCGTTTTCTGAGGACGACATTGCAACTGAATTGTGTCTTGTATCCTGCTTCTCTCACTGGCATACATTATGAAATTAGAGAACTTGAAATATTAATTACCTCAAGAAATAGATGGTCTATTGATACACATTTAACACTAAATAATACGTTTTATATTATTATAGGTAATTTAAAAAACGACGAAACTACGTTTATGAAATAACTTATGACATTAATAAAGACATTAAATAGCGAAGACAATAAATTACCACTTTGAGAGAGGAAAAAAACTGAAATGAGAGGCGACAATAAGCATCGGCACCTTTTCATTGAATCTGATCCGTGTACAACATTACCAATAAGTATCCGGAGAAAAGTATTCTAAGCCAATGACAATGACATATGATCCCCTGAAATCGGCTGATGGTGTTTTGATTTTGACAATTATACCCTCTGTGCTTGGACATGCACATATAAAATCGATTGACAGGCTGTGGCCTCTTCTTTTAAGTTTTTTCCTCTCTGCCTGAACTGCCCCAACAGTATCCACACATTTTTCCAAGTAACAGTTATTATTAATTTTCAAAACTTGCTGTCGATTAGTCAAATATGAATGTATCAATTTCAAAAAGACTTCTAAACCCCTCCCCCTCGTTATTCCATAATTGTTTTTATTAAAATTTGATTGGCTGTCCTATCAAAAGCCATTGAAAAGTTTGTATACACTAAGGTATTTTCTTATAAACGTGTACCATAGACAACATACACTCACACGTATAACACAGACATCATTCTAGAAACATATATTTCTATGTTTTCTTCTTCGCTCATGTATTTGTTGGATAATATCGTTACTAACTGCTAATTCACATTATATGCGACCGCCATTAACTTGTATTTTGACGAAATAATACCATGTTAAATTATTTTGAACTTTTACTGGAGCGTTATCTACCATCTTCGTTTTCCCCTGCTAGAATGGCATCCTTTTTATTCTGTAATTTGGCTTTATCTTAGTTTTAATTCCCATAATTATTTCACAATTTTATTTTGATGTGTTTATTGACATTTGTTATATCTTTCGGTGTACTAGATCAAAGGTTTGTTTTTTTTTATTTAAAAAAGAAATGAGCATTAGTTTTACTTGATGAACATTCCTATAATCTGACAGAAGATGAGATCGCAAAAATCCTTTTTTTAATAATCAGATGCCCTTAAAACACCAATATTCAGGATTTTTCTACTTTTTTTTTATATGGGCCACCTGTATGTACTAATAAGTACACATAAATCCCAGATTCGGGTTATAAGCGATGTATCTTGGGACGTTCAAGTGTACAAAAGTACGGTACGCTCAAGGGTACGCTGTAAGCCGAGGTAAATCCACACCGCGAATTTGTTAGGATGTAGTTAGAATGTCTTACCACCGAACATTAAACTATGGTATTACAATATGTATATAATAACATAATACCCATTACAGTAGCAGTTTGACAATTTTTCTGTTTAATTAAATGATTTTAGCTGCTGTTGGTTATGGTTACAGTTGAAAATACATACTAAATTTGTTAAAAGCAATACTTAAAAGCGACCAGATTGAGGAATTCATGATTATTTGATGAACTATCAAAAAAACTATTCCACTTTATATATTATACAGTTACGCAATTAATGTATAATAAAAACACAGTAGTCAATTATCCCCAATTTAAAGAAAATATTGTTTTAGGTAGCAGAAGTAGGTAACGATAGGACAGTATCTGTAATCAAAAGCGACGGAACTACTCTGTACCTCACAAGAGACATTGCTGCAGCAATTGACAGATTCAACAAATTCAAATTTGAGAAGATGTTCTATGTGGTAGAGAATGGGCAGAGTGACCATTTCAATGCTCTTAAGAGTATTTTAAATAAAATGGATTTACCATGGTCTGACAGAATTGTTCATGTCCGATTTGGCAGAATCAGGGGTATGAGTACCAGAAAAGGCACTGCCATCTTTTTAGAAGATATTTTGGATGAATGTAGAGAATTAGTTGTGAAAAAGCAGATAGAGTCCCCTAGTAAGTGTCTTTATTTTGAGATTAGGTGTCTACCAGTAAACTATCTCAAACTAATCAAACATTTTTAAGCACCTAATTTAAATAATTTGGGGTCCAGTTCTGTTATTAGTGGCATCTGATAGACACCTAAAAAGTTCAAAAACATAGTAAGTGCTCTTAGTAAAGTGAAAAATAATTTAAAGAATTTTTAAGCTACCAAGGTCCCCATAAGTGATGATCAAACTTCAGACATATTGGGAATCAGCTGTGTAATTATAAACGATTTAAAACAAAGAAGACAGAAAGACTACGAATTTGACTGGGATAGGGTTTTGCAGGTGGGTGTAACATTATAATATTTGAACAAGGTACAACTATAAGGTGATACGAATTCTTGTTAAAACATAAATTAGAGACATATAGGTACATAGTTCACATAAAAATTTATTACTTTGATACAAAGTACTTAGAAGTAAAAATGCAGTTATTATTAAATAACTTCATTTTATTTTCAAGCCGGCCAAAGTCATGAAATACATTTTCGATATTTCTGGTAAAGTTTGCTTAGACACATGACATAGTTAGGATCTTCAAGTTCACAAAAGAATTCCTAAAATCGGCTCTATAGCTCAGACCGTTCATGACACGATACACTTTAGCTGTTGATAAAAACTATCCGTGTGGCAAAGATGTACCTACGATAAAGCAACATACTTAAAATTAAACAATCCGTAATACGCCGTTAGCAACAATTGTCTTGGTGAAATAGACACTTCCGGGGCGCAGTTATCTTACTTCTGCGAGCCATCACGAAAAATCAATACTGTGCAATTTTTACTGCAATTTCTGCAGTTCTAGTTGAAAACAGGCTTGTTTTAAATTTTAATAGAACATTAGAATACCGATTTTGAAAAGTTAAACTATAATGCATTGCAGTGGCGGCTCGTCGGGGTGGGCAGGGTGGGCAGTGCCCACCCTACAAAAATTCAGTAAAATGTAAAATAAAAAATATTTTTTTACGTCCGCAGTATTATATATTATTATAGAACAAATATAATTCAAAAACTTATATAATTATTATATTATTAGTCGTTTAAAACTTCACCGAAAAACAGGAGCTCAAATCGCTGACTGTAGCCAAATAAATCGTATCTCCCTCGACCAGTCGAGTCGTATCGTGTATATCCAGTGTTCCCTGCTAAAGAATACGCACAGTGCGGCGCGGCGGCGGCGGGGCGAGCCCAAACGATCTGACCGACCGAAAGACAAACGCAATTGATATTTCTAATGAGAAAGACAAAGAGGGAGGAGTGGCGCGTGTGTGCTGAAGTACACCAACCATGCCATACACAAGGCGGTCGAGGTAGCATCTTAAGAAATAATGATATTAATATTGTTTGTTTTTCCATTTTTGACCATAATAAAAGCTGTCTTCCGACCTATAATTTCTTTGTAATATGTCTCGGTTCTAGGTTTTAATAAGCAAAGCTAAAAATATTGTTTTTAACAATAAATTACGGAATGAAAATGTTTTCTAAGGTGTTTAAATTCAAAATTCAAATGGCCCCTAGGAAGCTCGGCTCTGTGGGCTAGCCCATCGTGCATATTCGGCTTGCCTGTTGCCGTGAGATTCTCATTGAGTCCGTTGACGATATTTTTTCAGTGCCTAAGTTTGTGATTGATTATTGATTTTATGCGAATTAAAATTATGCGGTTAATGGCAAGTTTTAGTGCAAGTGTCGAGCAACAGCCATGGTTCTTGCTGATCGGTATATTTACAGTTTAGTAAAGGTTGCAAACACGAATGGAAAAGAAAATTGCAAATATGCTGACTAACATAGAGCGCTAGATAATTTCACTTTTTTCCTGCAATTTGCATGCATATCGTCATATAACCAGTGGCAGCAGCTATTCAGTAGGTAAACTTCACCCTTCACAAATATAAATATGAAAACCAAAAATGTACTAATATTTTTCAATTTATAATTTATATAGTCTTTACTTTTAAACAAAGAAATACGGCATTTTATAATTTATAAACAGCTGGCACGAGCAGTTTTCTTCCGTTAACAAGGACTGCTGTATTAAAACAATCAGAAATAAACTATAGGAACTTTTTTTACGTTTAATTGACTTGGGAATATTCCAATGGAAAATATGCCAATAATGGTTGATAAAAACTAAAATCCGCTGCGTTAGCTCGAGGAAGACGTGATTTTTTAACGATTTCAATTAATTTTGGGTAAATATGGGGCGTGGCACCCTTAAAAATTTGCCTGCGGCCCTCTTCTCTGCACCTTTCACAAATTCTATTCCCCACTTCGTCTGCCCACCCATTACTGAACTCCACGAGCCGCCACTGATGCATTGTGTTCTATTCTCAGAAATTCGAGTTTTTTCATGATCCAAAGTTATACTAAAGTCTCCTCTATTAAGCCAATCTTTTCTCTATTTTGTTTCAACCACGGCCCGTAGCGCAGCAACAACAAAGATAGTATAAACTAGCTGCGATTTATTTTTTTTGCTTAACTTATTCATTTTAGAACGGGTATTCGTTAAAATCTGCAAACAAAGCAACAAAAAATCATGGGCAACCAAAAAAAAGATAAAACAGGTGCTGGTTAGGTAAAGGATAGTTAATTTTGAGCAACAACAAGGATAGTATAAACTAGCTGCGATTTTTTTTTGCTTAAGTTATTCATTTTAAAACATGTATCCGTTAAATTTTACAAGCAAAGCAACAAAAAAATCATGGGCAAACAAAAAAAGATAAAACAGGTGCTGGAGGTTAGTTAATTTTGACTTAATACAGCCTATAATGTCGCCCCCTTTTTATTTTTCGCACTAGGAAAAATTGTTAAGGACAAAAGTTGCAGGGATTTATGTAAGCTATTTGCAACATATTTCTTCGTGTTTCTACAGGGTGTTGCAGAAACAAGTGACATGCAAACTCATTGGAACATATTAATCAATTTTTGATTCTACCTTCTAGTCTCAACATAATTTATAATACCATATAATGAACCGTTGCAACTGCAAAGTTAATTGTATAATAGGAAATGCATATATTATGTCGAGATAAATGTATATTATTTAGGCAATTTTCCCACCTATACTATTGAGTTTTCAAACGTTAATAAGTCGAAAACGGTTCAATTTAGACACGTTTGTTTGCATATAAATTATGTTCAGAATTGAAGGCAGAATCTAAGAATTCATTAATATGCAGGGTGTTCCATTTAAAAATATATAACTTTGACCTCTCAGGTATTTCTGTAACACCCTGAAAATAGTTTACAGGAGTCTCTGCAACTTCTGTCCTTAACATTTGTTCCTGACGTGAACACAAAGAGGTTAAAGTAAGAGTAACATACGCGATCACCCTGTACAATTTATTTTCAATGTTGACGACTTGCACTAGTATTACAATTGTTTTTTAACCAGCAGAAGCAGCTAAACTATGTTTAGCCTTCTTTATTAGTAGCTAATAACTAAAATTTGTTTTAAAATTTTATAGCACTGCCTTACTAGATTTGCTTCAAGACTAAATTAAGGACGCTAGTTAATCAATTTCTGTTTTTCATATTTTGTGATATAACATATATGCCTAATACATTTTATATGTTCTCCACAATCAGAATTGATGCATGAAATAGCGTTCGATTTAAATATAGTATTGAAAATAGCATGGATTCAGACTTAGAAATCGTGGGCGGGTTCCATCAAAATGTAGATGTGTTGTATATTGTTGTGGATGATTCATATTTATCAGACAATTGCCTATTGCTCTACCTCAGTTGTAGGCTTTTTGAATAAGACCACTTCGGCTCTGGCTCTGGGTGGAAATAGCACAAGTGCTAGTTTAGTGACACTCACGAAGCTGAAAAACTTTAAACAACTTGAAAATGTTTGACGTTTCGAGGAACAAATCTGTCCCCGGTCCCCGTTTTCAAGAACGAGAAATCTATAAATGAAAATGATTAGTAAATAATGCAAATAACAGCAAAAAGCTCGTGCACTTTGTCAAGTTTTGAATTGACTGACAAAATGACAAGAATAATATATCGTTTAATTACTGGCTTGTTAAGTTAGTGTGATATGGAGGTGTTATTAGGTGTGTATTTGAGTGTCAACAAGTTTAGGCACAGAAGTTCTAAATAAGATTATTATTCAGGTAGTTTGTAAGTGTATTACGTAATTGGCATGCCTCATTTGTTGTTCCGTTATATGCCCTAGTTGCTTAGTGGTCGGAATTTTCTACAATACCACGCATGCATGCATTAATGATTATATTGTGTAGTAGACATGCACATTTCAGAATCGCTTCTGCTGTTGAAACTTTTGTTTCTGTGGCTCTTCCTAATATTCTCCATTTTATTAAATGCACATTTCACGCATCTTCTAGCTCGGGAAAGGACATATTGTTTTGCGGTTAATTATCGTCGTGAATAGGGTCTCAGTAGGTACTTAGTTAAAGGATGTTATACCTGATCTCCCACCAGATAAAAGAAAAATATACATCCGGATCTGGAAGGGGTTTTTCTTGTGGTAAAATGAATTTACCATTGCGTAGCACAGCGTAGGTCGCACCACTATCGCTTTGTTTGCCACACGCTCCCACTTCTATGGTAACAAAGCTATAATCAACATCTGTTACAGCTTGTAAAACAATTGAATAAAGATTTGATACTCCCGTACGGTATGTAAAACCTGTGCCAAAATAAGATCGATTCAATACTGCAAATTTAATCAATTTACAGAAGATGATGTTTGGAAAAATGGAAGTCCTTAAGAGACGTATTTAGAAGTAAGTTGAAAAAACTACCTACTCGTAAACCGAAAGTGGAAGTGAAACTCCTACATTAACTTCATCGTTGAGCTGTATCAACAATATGGTATTCCTCGAAGATCAAATGACTCCTAGAAGACTTACAGGGTCAATTTGTGATAGTGAAACAGATTTCGATGCAGACATAGACGCTCAAATAGACACACAGTTTCAGACAGAAACAGAAGATTACGATAAAGAAGAATGCGAGGGCAGTACAGTTGAGCAATATTCCGATGATTTCAAAAGGGAAAGGGAAACTATAATTGATCACCAAGCAGTCGCAGCCGAAAAAACTTTTCCGTTTTATATTCCAGGACAAAATGCTTCTAGACGGGAAAACTTTAAAGCGTCTGTAAAACGAGCAGAAGAACGAAAACACAATTCTGATATGGATACATTTTTACAGTTAGAAAAAAGAAAAACTTGAGTTAATGAATTCAAATTAACAAACAAATAATGATGACGATTATCATTACCTAATGAGATTCTTGCCAAACCTGAAGAAAATGACATATTCAACTAAGATGTTATTTCGTTTGAAAATGCAAGAATTTTGTTACAAATGCGCCGTTTCCGAAATGGTGCCACATTCCAATACAATCCAAGTCCATTGCTTTCACCTACGTCTTCAACGATAACTTCGGAAAATTCTTTAGAGTATCAATAAATTAATCCTAAAAATTCATGGATCACAGTTGAATACTCCGCATTCAAGTGGGCTGAGTCATGGGGGACCTTCTTTTGATAATTTTCAACAAGATACTTCCATTAGCCATTTCTGACTGAAGAAATACTAATATTATATTATGTCACATAATGAAAGAAACAAGATGAAAGAAAAGTTTTTATTCTAACTTCACTTGTCTTAATGTATCTTTGCTCTTGTTGTTTCCTAAGGTTTGTTCTACTTTTTTATACCAATGGCGTTATGCCGCAGATATATATTCAAAAGAATCTGTTAACATACGGAAACACACATACATTTTTTGAGGGTGAAATTCTCAATATCTTTTTAAACTTAATCTGTTTTGTAGAAATATATATCTTAACACAGGGTTCAATTAAAACACACTTATTAGTAATTCTCATGGTCACTCATGATGAAGTACAATACTAGATTGCATGAAGTTCATGCCATGAACACATTTCATGGCAAGCGTTGATAGCATAGTATAGCCATAGCCTAGCATTATAGCATAGCATTGCATCGCATAGCACGCAATGGGAACGTGCAGTTATTTTCGTGTGCTACAAAGCCAACTTTTGTTCCTCCCAATTGCTGTTAGGTAATTTTTCCTTCAATTTTGACCTCGTGATTAACTAGAAAAGTTGATGAGTTTGTGTCTGCTCCGAGTGATTGTGCAGAACCACCGCATAATTATATGGATCATATCCAAAGCAGGAAGCCGCAGTATTATTTATGATAGATAAACTCCGTCGTTATCTCCTAGATAATAAAATAGTCCCACTATCCTAAAATCCTCAAATGACTATTTAAAAAAAATAAGTTACTATTAGCATCAAATTTAATTGAAACGACGAATCTAAGGTCCATTTTAGTTTATTCAAGTATATAGGTTTAGAAATGTGATAGTGTGTCTACATTTTAGATTAGTGATCTTATCAGAACAAAAATAATAAAATAAAATATGTTGATATTGACAGAAAAATCATATAATAGAAAAAGATCAATCGATTACGTTTCCTTCACTTCGAAATGGTGAAATTGTTTTTTTTTTTAAATAAAAATTTATCATTATTAGGAAGAGTGTGAGTTACTTTCTTTCCTAAAATATTAATAGTTGTATCTGGATTGGGTATTGAAAACTATTGGTCTAGAATAGTCTAGATTGTAGCATTTTGTGATAAGTTTTAGCGGATTTAACACATTTCTCTTCATGTAGAATTTTTTTCTCGTTTTGTGTTTGATTTTATAATTCTGATTAAAGTTTTTGCCCCCTTCCTAATTCAAAGTTTCTTTGGCGTCTTTGTATATTTTAATCGATAGTAAAAGATTCGAGTTATAAGTTAATTTGCATACATGTTTTTCGGAAGTATATGTTTTCAAAAAGAAAATTAGCCGGTCTTGTTAATAAAAGATATAGAATAGAAAATAAAGTAAGTACATTGGTTATTTATTGCTTAAATCAATTCCTTCAAGAAGGTATTGCTTAAATACATATTTACCCTAGCAATACTTATGTTTTGGTTGTTTTTTGATTAGGGAATAAGTAATTGAACAATTCTTACTATAAAATATGCGATTGTGTTGTCATCAGGCTGAGCAAATAACTTTTTAAGCAACTGTAGATATTATATCGTATCAAGCCAATTATATACGTTTAAACTGGAAACAGAGTTGCGCCTTGTGGGCTCATCTAAGAGAATCGGTTTATTCTAAAATTAATGCAATCGCCGATTTTATTTTGTAATAATATAAGTGACTTCAGCACAATCACATAAACAGATTCCTAAATTGAAATTAAATATTTGATTTTGAATGGAAATAAGATAAAAAAAAATGTGAATATTTAATGTTGTTACCATTACAAACTTAATTAGATATTGTGAATTTTATTTATGAAAGTAAATAAAAATGTGCAGCATTTTAATCTTAATTTGTATTGTATCTATTCCATATTTTTCCATCTCTGTCTGTCTGTAGCGATCCCCGTACAGTTTTTTTTCGGCCGTCTTCTGGATGTCGTCGCGCCATCTCTTCTGAGGCCTGCCAACACTTATCCTGGTCTCTCTTGGCCGCCATGTTGTTATCTTGTATGTCCATCTTTCTATGCTATCTCTTGCAATATGTAGATGTTATAATTGTTATATCGTATCAAGCCAGTTATATACGTTTAAACTGGAAACAGAGTTGCGTCGTGTGGGCTCATCTAAGAGAATCGGTTTATTCTAAAATTAATGCAATTGACGATATTATTTTGTAATAATTTAAGTGACTTCAGTACAATCATATAAGCAGATTCCTAAATTGAAATTAAATATTTGATTTTGAATGGAAATAAAATTAAAAAATGTTAATATTTAATATTCTTACCATTACAAATTTAATTAGATGTGAATTTTATTTATGAAAATAAATAAAAATGTGCAGCATTTTAATCTTAATTTGTATTGTATCTAGGTCGTGTTTAATATCGAGATATATTCGAGAAATATTACATTTAACATGGTCATTTTACATTTTCTATTTGATGTTTGCCATTATTTAAATAATTTTGAAACAACCTTTAAACTTGTCCTCTTGAGGTAACATTTCTACAAACACATCACGAGAAGGCTGTGTCAAGTCACATACCTTGCGATTGGCAGAGTGTCAATATTGTTCAGCGTCCTTTATTAAATATCAATACATTCATTGAGATGGTGGTAATTTTTTTCTACAAAAAATACTTTTTCGCATGTGTCTTTGAACTGTTTCAATGATCATCTTCAATATGAAGATTTTAATAATGTATCTATTTTAAATTAATATAATCCAAACGATAAAGCGGAATGCACGTCTTAACACAGTTCTAAATTTTGAATAGTAATCTGCATAATTATTCATCTAAATTTGTTTATATTCCTATTTCGAATAGCTTGTGTTCGAAGGCCAGGACCCAAAAGTAGCACGCCCAAGTAGTTCGTATAAGCAAAGAAAATTTTACTACGACATTTTCGTTGGTATAAGACATGTCGACGTCGCCAACAGCGTATTATTCATCTAAATTTGTTTATATTCCTATTTCGAATAGCTTGTGTTCGAAAGCCAGGACCCAAAAGTAGCAAGCCCAAGTAGTTCGTATAAGCAAAGAAAATTTTACTACGAAATTTTCTTTGGTATAAGATGTCGACGTCGCCAACAGCGTATGATGACTTCAAACAAACAACAGTGCGACTCCCATTTGAACCGATTTAGTGAATTATACCGGGTGACAACGAAACTACTACCCAGGCCCGGATTTTAAAATGGCTTGAGATAAAAATTTGAAATTTTTACCGACCATAGGGTTCAGTGACGTGCACATTTCCAGCTAAAAAACAATTGACAGTCACTTCCGGTTTCACCGGAAACGATTTAAGTTTTACTTTTTTAAATGGCATCCCCCGTATATTTTTGCATATTTGAATTCTACGAAAAATTCTAAACACTTTTTATGTAGGATATACTATAGCTAAAGTTAATAGATTTTGACTTATGAGTCTTTAAAGTTTACCCTATTTTGACGTTTATTCGCATTTTATAAGAAAACAACATATGCTACGACCGAAACAAATGGTGCAATTTATACGTCAACCAAGGCGCTCTAGGATGGCAGAATAAAAAACTTCAAATTAAGAATTTTCAAAAATTGATATTTTTGATATGTTTATTTTCAATTATTCATCGATTTTTGTATGAAAACGGTTAAACCTACAGCCATGAGACTTTTACTACCCTATCTTACTTTTTTGTCTTCTTTCCATTTATATCCTTAGTTTTCATTTTCAAACAAAGGATATTATTTTTTATTATGCTTATTGGATCTATAAAAATGGTATTTAGTGGCTGGCTTTTATTAAAATAAAAATAATCATGTTTAGCCATGACACAGGTTGCTATGGTCAAATATGCAAAAATATATGGGGGTTGCCATTTAAAAAAGTTAAACTTATATCGTTTCCGGTGAAACCGGAAGTGACTGTCAATTGTTTTTTTGCTTGAAATGTGCACGTCACTGAACCCTATGGTCGGTGAAAATTTCAAAATTTTATCTCAATCCATTTTAAAAACCGGGCCTGGGTAGTCATTTCGTTGTCACCCGGTATGAGGGCGATCGCAAAGCAGCCTCAAGATTAATGTTATTTTACGCAACAGTCAACCACAGTTTGTTTAACGTTGTATGTGTTGACCATGTGAGTCGTATCACCGTGGAATTATACTTATTGTTTAATCTTGGTGCAACGTTACACCCCAAAATCTTCTGCACTTTTAAGACAATGGGCATGTTGA
This sequence comes from Pissodes strobi, assembly GCA_016904865.1. Taxonomy (NCBI): domain Eukaryota; kingdom Metazoa; phylum Arthropoda; class Insecta; order Coleoptera; family Curculionidae; genus Pissodes; species Pissodes strobi. The sequence continues at coordinate 104,267 of MU182143.1, forward strand.
CAAATTCTGTAGGAAGACTTATTATGAATGGGGTGTTTATATTTTTAAATATTGTTGTTATAGTGTCTTTCTTTACTGTGGCTTTTACATTAGTACTTGCTGTTATGAAAGGGCATCATGTCCGATCTAAAATCTGCAGGTAAAACAAACAAAAATAGATCTAGAAATTGCAGAGTTGCACATCTTTACCCATGGACTTTTTAACGTTACACAAAAAAAACATTAATATCTAGGAAGTAATGTATAAAAACAAAATAAACACATTCTTCAATACTCATTACAAAATATAACAGTAACTAATTACACATTTTGGCAGTATTCACTAACAGAATAGAAGCCATGACTCAATAGAATTCTTTTTACCCTTGATTTGAAGAGTGGGCTGCTCTGAATGTTCTTTAACTCTAGCGGCTGATGGTTATATAGTCGTGAAGGCATAATAACGCAGCTCTTGGCAGTGAGTGCTAATCTATGTTGGGATAAAAAAATTTTAGAAGTATGCTGTAGGTCATAGGTGACATATCTGTCTGAAAACGTAGAAGTTAATTGAGGGTTGCGTTTGATATACACCACACTTGACAAAATAGACATAGCCGGTATAGTAAGTATTTGCAGTTGCTTGAAAATTTCTCTACAAGAATCCCTTTGAGATTTGTACACCATTGTACGTATGATTCGCTTTTGAGCAAGGAAAAGATCTCTGGTGGCTGGTGAATTTCCCCAGCAGATTATACAATAGTTTAGAATAGAATGGACCTGCGCATAATAACACATTTTTAAAATATATCTATCAACGAAATTGCGTAAGTTTCTAAGGAGGAAACAGCTAACCGATAATTTGTTACCCAGAGTATCTAAATGTTTATTCCATTTAAGTTGTGAGTCCATGTGTAATCCCAGTGAGAGAGCAGAATTTGCTCCAATGATTTGCCATTTAGCTGGATGTAATGACTGTAATCTACCGGTAAGGGAGAGAAATGTATAACTTTTGTCTTGGTGGCATTTGGCATTCAGTGACAAGCCGTTATGACTACAATAATTCTGCATTTTAGTCGCAGCTTCCGACAGTTCTTGACAGTTTAGTGCACGCAGTACAATACTAGTAGCGTCGGCAAATTGTGAAATAAATTGATCCTTAAAATAAGCCTGTAGAGGTCATTAATGAAAAGTTGGTCCAAGCGTACTCCCCTGAGGCACACCTCGCTCAACAGGAAGTGGTTTTCATTTAAGAGTACGACCTTTTACATTTAGCGTGGTAACTTGTGTTCCTCCCTCCAAATAGGATGCCAGCCAAGCAAGAGCAGAATTTCGAATACCATAATTTCTCAATTTCTTGATTAACAAGTCGTGCCTAATGGTATCGAAGGCACGAGATAAAACATAATACATACAAATAGTTTTCTGTTTTCTCAAGTCTCTCTACAATCAACTTTATTAGTGATAATAGAGCATCTTGGGGTGATAGTCCCGTTTGAAAACCAAATTGAGAACTCCTTATAATTTTATTAGAACAAATAAAAAACTTTAGATTTTCACAGAAAGCGTTCTCAAAATCTTTGAAAAGACTGAAACTAAGGAAATTCCTCGATAATTCTCTATATTTTCAACCGATCCTTTTTTGTAAATAGGGATTACAGTCGCTTTCTTTAACAGAGCTGGAAAGCATCCCTCCTGAAAAGACTTATTAATTAAAGTGGCTAATGGAAATTTTATGTGACCAACAACATGACTCAAATTAGAACACGGTATACCATCGAAGCCCTTGGAGTCTTTCTTAGAAACGTTTAATATAATTTGGCCTACCTCATCTGGCAATACATGAAGCATTCGCATTTCGTCAACTGTCTCGTCTATATCCCCGATCCCAGACAGATCTGTCTCTCTATCGTGGTCAGCAAGAATCTTTGGAGACTCCAAGAAATATTTATTAAATTCGTCCGCCAACTTCTCATTGGTTACCTCGGTATCTCCGTTAAAAACTTTACAGGCCCAGATTTATTTTTATTTATAGTCACCTCATTCTTAATAATAGTCCAAGCAGCGACAGACTTATTATCTGCATTGGACATCATACTAGAAAAGTAATTCCGTTTTGCAATCTCAATACTTTTTCTATGATACCTTTTATGTCAGAGTGTAGATCTTTAAGCTTTTCGTTATTTGTTAATTTATATGTTTTATGGATATCCCGTAGTAATACTGCCCTCTGTTTTTTATTTCTGGTGTTACCCACCTATTTACTTTAGGTTTCTTATTATTTTTTCTATATCTTTCTTCTGGAAAAGCATGCACAAAAAACAAAATTGCTGGAAAAAAAACTCCAAATAAATCATCATAAGTTTAATTCCCGATCTATCAAAGCATTCCAGTCTTCGTTTGCAATCAAGGTCACAAATTTATTAATACCGATAAGAGACTTAAAATTCCGTTTATAAAAGTAAGGACACTCACTACTATTACTATTATCAGGTAAAATATTATAGATAAGCAACTGCATAAAATGATCAGATAAGTCACAATAAACAGTCTTGTAAAACATTTTCGACAAGGCAACATTTATAATAATTTTAGCAATGATTGATTATTTGTCAATATCCTGCACACATCAAATGTGACATTTGATGTGTCATCCACAAAGCGTGGGTTTTGGTACCATGCTTTCATTTTAATTTGTTTCAAATTAATGATTTTAATCTAAATTATGTGAACCATTTCTCAAAAATGTGACGTACAATGTGTGAAATTTGATTGTGACCACTGTCGATTTCTGTTGTTTATTTGCTTCCATGGATATTAGTAGAGTGCTACTTATAACTTATCTTGACTTCTGTGGGCACCTCGGGGTTACAAGCTGAAATTTTCACAGAATGAAGGCTTTATTATATTAATTCAAAATCCGAAGGTAATAAAAAATCATAACGGGCAAAATTTCTCTGTTATTGAACATGCCATCTGAAAATTCCTGGACCCAATACCGTCTAAATAATCGGAATAATTTAGATACATTTTCCAACATTTTATTTTTCCTAATCCTGAAAACTGGCTGGTTGTATGACAACCCGTTAGAGCATGAAATGCAGGTAATTTTTTTGCAAGTTTTTCTTCTAGGTTGATGTCATGAACGGCCACATATCGCACCGAATTTCCTCTTCCTCATTTTACCCCAAATTCTCTAGAAATATGTATATTTTTAATATGTACCAGAAGTACAAGTACATCAGTGTCATTGGAGTCCACGATGCATGTCAAATAATACATACAATGTTTAGCAGAGAGTATAACAGTGGCGGCTCGTGAGGTTTTAAATAGGTAGTGCGCAATTTAAGTAGTTTTTTTCATACGAATAGGGGATGCCCGCTGCAGGCCCCGACGGAGGCTTACCCGCCGAAGGCGGAAAGTTTTGGGGGCGTCACGCCCATTTTTTACCCAAAAACTCGTTAAAATCGTTTAAAAAATGAATTCGGCGCCCTCTTGAATGGCAATTGTTGCGCACTAAAAGAAATTAATAAGTAGGTACTTATCGATTCCAGAAGGGTAAACCATTAAAACAGTTTATTGTAACTACAAATCAATAAAGTTCAAAAAAAAAATCAGGAGAAGTTCGAAAACGTTAAAAAATATATCGGTTTGATGGGAAAAAAGTGTTATTGAACATCTTTTTGTCGATGGTTAGCCCTTCGACTTTGCCGTTTCCTAGCTTTAAAGTGAAATTCCATTCGCCACAAGATTTCGGGGGTTAAAATGTCTGGTGAAAGACCGACCATCCTTTTTCTTGGCACATGTTTGGTCTAATTTTAAAACCGGCATCGGTAGCCCTAACCTCTTTATTTCAATCTTTTTATTCAGATCCTATAGAGAAAAGTTATTTTTAATAATATTGTCAACTGAATTTATGCCCCCACAGCAATTGTCAGAACGCGAACTACTAGCCATGACAGTAGAATAATAGTATATAAATAAAAATATAAAACACCAAACAATATTACGTACACTAAACTCACGAGTTTATATGCAGCTAATTAACAAGCGTCAACGTACCGAACAAAACAAAAATAAATTCACGGCTCGACTGGAGTATAATACAGAATAATACTTATAATAGTAGTATGTAATATTCGCCCTAAAAAACGATTTACCTCCCACTTTTTCCACACAAGCTGAATTTTTCAGGACGTATAATAAATGTGTTGCATCAGCCGTAGCTTGAAGACGAAGAGGCTGGACATATTTAATTAGGGCGTAAACCCATGACGTCTCTCATTATTTATTGTTATACCATTGTTAGTTTATAAGCATTACCTTGTCAAGACATAAGCGAAACTTTTATAAAGAATATTTTTTTTTCATTTAGGCCCTCCCGTTTTGTTAATTGAGTGTTATATTTAAAAATAACTATTTTTTAATTAAATTTTTGCACGGTTGAAACCGAGATATTTACATTTAAATTTTTTTTCGGCCATATGGGCTAATGGAAATGATTTTCTTTGAATAATTATCAAAAAATACTTCCTACAAAGACCTTATTGTGCATTGGACCAAAAAATAAGTATTTTTTCTTCTATACGATGGTACCAATATCTCGATTTTTGATGATAGTGTCCTTTTGTGGAGTCTAATTTTGTATTACCTCCGGAATAAGGGTTATCTTATCATGTACTTTCATCCCTGAAAAAATCAGCTTGTGACACCATACCATACTATATACGCAAGAATTGCAAATTATCACTAAATTAAGCTTCAAAGTGCGGATCTAAATAGCGCACGGATGAGCCTTGACTTCTCGTGATTTTACGAACATTCCCGACCGTTTCGCATGACGAAAATGCATTTAACAAGGGCGCCGAACCAATACCTCCTACAACAAGGCCAGACGGCTTACACGTGACGTCATCAAAAGTGGTCTTAACTTATTTACAGGCGTATATTGAAATGTGCAATTTCTTTTAAAATTTCACAGTTAAGTAGACATTTTAGATGCAAAAATCTCGAAAAAATATAACAAAAACTTGTGTTTTGTAAATTTATCTTTTTTATATATGTAGTTTGAAACGTAATTGGCCTAATACAATACCTCCTACAAGCTGATATTACTTTAAGCACGACTATCATAACTGATAATGTGTATTATTAATTTATTATTTTTTTTTAAATCAAATATGAAATTGCAGTTTACTTACCTTTTTCTGCATACCTACATAAATAATATTTAAGAGCTTCCGGCTAAAACAAGGCTGCAAGTCATGAACAGCCTTTAGACGTGCCTCATTCGATTTTTATTAAAGGAAAACGATATTTCAAAGCAAAAACCTTTGAATATCCAGTTTATCATAATAGAATCTACCTATTTTGATAAACTGAAACTAGATACCACGGTAAAATATCACTATAGGTATAAAAGTGTCATAATAGGTAATAGCTTGGGTAATAGTAATGTCAAATTTGATAGTGCGTTTTCTCCTCGGTTTTCTCCATCCAAAGAACCTTGCAATCTTCAAATATTTATGATAAAACATGAAAGATTTATACAGGTTTCAAATTATTACTTTTTTATGTTAGATTTGGTATATTACTCGGTATATTATTGGGGTCTAATATTTATTTATTAAAAGTCTCCAGTTTCCTTTTTTCCTTTTACCCAAAATATTATGATTATGTTTAGAACAATAATTATTATTAAGAAAGAAGTGTATTTGAAATGCTGCAAAGAAAAATTTTTGAAACGTCAATTTTTAGGTGATTTTTACAATTTTCAAAATGAGTCAAAAGGCTGTTTTGATTTAGATAGTTTAACAACAGCTCACAAAGAAAAGACTTTTTATTGTAAATATCTAAAAATGTGTCTTCGAGCTCATTAATCAGTTTTTTAAATATAATATAGGCTGTTGAAACTACGTTCACGAGGATATAAAAGAGCCCCACGACTTAAGGAATTAATGAAATTGTAAGAATCTTCTACAACACAAGGTTCATTTATAGTCAAATTTTCTTTACAAAATTCACAACTTATTTTTTTTTTTAAACAATATGACAGCAATATCTACTTAAATAAGTGATTAACTGGCATTTCAGATCCTCTGCTGTGTCTTGTGAATGTGACAAATTATTATACTTTCCTATACACATATACATTTTTTTTGTAAGGTAATAATGTGACATATTTTAATTATTGTATTTTTGATCACTTTTTTATTGTAACTTTTTTTTTTGACTTGTTCCTTTCTACTGTAACTTTGTAGTGCTCGGAATCAAATAAATATCTATCTATCTATCTATCTATCTATCTACTAAGAACACCCGAGACAAAACCTTTCAGAGCCTCTATAATAAAATGATTAAATATTTTGAGAGCTAATTTAACATTTTGCTTTTTTATAAATGATGGAAAAAGGGCCTTTAAACTACGGGAATATCCATGTTTTAATATTTTGTCTCGTTTTAGTTCTTGAAGTTTTTTGACCACTGAGGGCATATAGCAAACATTGCATTACAGCCTTTATGAGGCATAATTACACTAAATATTACTTACTCCAAAATTAGCTAACAGGAACAAATTTTATAAACTTGCTGACCACATTGAACAAGAACAAAATAAACTCTTATTACACGAACGCAACAGGTCAACTCCAAACATTTTGGAAAGCTAAAAACGAGGCTAAAAACATGAACTTTAGATCTTTTCGGCGAGTTTCCACCGCACATCATTGTTCACATAAATTTACACACACGAAAGTGTAAAGAAATTAACAGAAACACAATCAAAATAGAACAGAACAATAATTAAGAAGCCGGTCGAAAGTACGCCATTACGTCAACTGACAGAAGGCACTGAGGCAGTGTTGCCAGATTTAGAGTTAGTTTCATGCATTATTTGGGATGTAAACTATTAACGTATATTTAGTTGGACTTTAATTTTTACAGCATTTGTTGAATGACATTTGAAATTATGTTTTTAAATGGAACCAAATATTTATACAAAATAATTAGGTTATTGGTTAGCAACGTTTATTTTCTTAAAGGTTTTGATTCCGTTATTGCTTCACTTTTCGGTTTTTATATATTTCTTTTCGGATTTTAAATATTTATTTATATTTAATATAACTATACTATAATATACCAAAGCAAACTTTTACATTAAGTATCTAATATATTGTTAATTGTAATCTTGGAATCCAAGACGAATATTTAACGTTTCTTTGAAAAATAATTAGTGGCAAATAGCAAGTAGCTCAAATTGTGATAAAGCGCCCAATCTGGCAGCACCGGATACATGACGTCGAGATGGGAATTGACATTCCAGTCGCCCAGCGTGGCAATCAACGTTAAATACGGAAGTAGGCGCGATAAAATAAACAATACTTTTACTGGGCACCTCTTGGCTCCTCTTAATGCTTTTCTTATGGCAAAAAAGTATGGACCACTTTTCATGACGTCACTGCTAATTTCAATGTCAGCTAGTTGGCCTAGTTGAAGGAGGTATTGGCCGAACACTAGCGCACGGCAGATTTAAACTAGTTGTGGTTACGGACGGAGGCCGCCGTTGGACGCTCTGCGTTTTGATCGTCGCCGTCGTGCCTCGATTTCGCTCTTATAAATAATGTATTCTGCGGCCAGTGGAGATTCAAAAATATGTAAATTCGCAAATTATAGTTAGCTTATGTTAAATTGTATGTAGGGAAGATTTTATTTTTCCGTTTACTTTCGAAGGCAGTGCGCGCGCACGGGTGAACTTATTGAGAAGCCGCCCCTGGAGTATAATGCAACAAAATCCTAGTATCAGCTTCTTCGTGACTATAGAGGATAGTAATTTGTTGTCAATTGGTTCGCATTTTGTTTTCTTATCAAAAATATTGGTAAATCCCCCACTATAGTTGCGAACTTGAAATTCTTTTTATAAGAGTACTCGTTCAGATAAAAGGTTCGTTAACTGTTCTTTTTTTAACTAAAAACAGAGTGGATAAATAAACTCCACTGTTTTGGATGTAAAAAGGTAACTTATTATTAGATTAAACGGTACATAATAAAACTTAATTAAATAAATTTTTATTAGATTGTATGAAAGCAAAGCTTGTACACGTAGAAGAAATTAAATAGCGTGCATAGTATCATGCACAAAAATACTGGAAGGCAATATTGAAGTCATTGTGTATATTCCTTAATAAGATAGACACTGAAGATAAATAGATTTTGTTATTATAAAGATTTTTTACATTTTCAGTTTTTCTATTCTAAATAGCTAGTCTTTTTTTTTTAATAGCAGTTGCATTAAGTATATGATTTGTTTTCTACTTCTTTATTACCTAGCAACGTATAGGAAAAGCAAATTTCAGTATAATCGAAAATGTCTTCATTGACTTTATTCAATTAATAATAGCTATTATTATTATTAGTATTCTAACCCGTAATGGTGTAAAAGCACTTATTGTAATGTATAATAGGCGCGAGAGAGATAAAGCTATGAAGAAAAGTGAGATACTAGAGTGCTCGGGAAGCGAGAGATCGGCCGGTCGCTGCTTGAAGAAAATTACTTTTTTACATTTAATTCTATTTTTCCATTACCATTTGAGAGGAAAAAAAAATGTATTCATGCACCTATGTGTTCTAAATACTTAAGGCAAACTTTTTGCAAGAATAAAAATTTTTGATTTGAGCCTTCATTTCGGAGAGAATGCGAGGTGAATACAAAAATGAGTATATTTCAATCAGATTTTGCCCAGGTTCGAAGCGAGATATTTCAATTTTTTGATTTATTTTTCCGTAAGGGCCAATGTAATCTGCATATTTCAAGCAAGGATAAAAAATATAATTCGTACAAAAATGTAGATGAATTATATATGAAAATATTCATAATTTAATATCCTACACGTTCATATAATAATCTCGATTTTTAGGTATACTGCCCTTTTGCCCGTTATGATTTTTTATTACCTTCGGATTTTGAATTAATATAATAAAGCCTTCATTCTGTGAAAATTTCAGCTTGTAACCCCGAGATGCCCACAGAAATCATTTTACAGAAGGCTTTTACTGCGTTGGGCACTCTACTATATGTCCTTTGTCCACTGACAAGTAACACTGATGATGGCTACGGCCGAAAGGGCTTTGTTACGCTCTTTATAGAAGTCCCTTTTGGATTAAATTTTGCATGATATACACAGATTGTTTCATTACTTTATTTTTTATATTTATGCCCCCTTAGGAGTACATAAATGAACATATAAATGACGTACTTTCCGTCGTTCAGTTTAGATTTTATTAGGTATTTTTTTACAAAGTTTTGAACGCGTTCCCTAAGGGTTCGGATGCTAAGTGATTTTCCAGTAATTTGAGTCATATTTAGTTGTATGGTCTTGGGTCTTCGTAAGGATTTTGTCCATAAACCTCCCTTAGCAAATGAAGGTCATAATTTTCTGAGCCGAAACCGAGTGCTAAAAATGTTTTCAGTACTCATATTGCGTAAAGCCAAAATATACCGAATTCCGAATTCTCCAAAAACAAATTTAGAATAAGCAGACAAACCACGTGTCTCTGGAATAATTACAAATAAAATAAATGTGTAACCAATAACCACAAAAACCATGAAATTGACGTTTAACGTAGCCGACTGTTCGAGATTCTGTCACAAAAAGCAACAATTTCATCACGTGTCACGTTGCCGTGGGGAAACGCCAAGCCCACGTAGTCTGTAGAACGGTAACGTGGATAATTTTCCAATGCGCATGAGCCCATGTCAATCTACACATTTAGGTTTACGTCGTTGGCATAACTTCAAGCCTCTATTATTCAACGTTAACCTAAATATCTCACAAGTTCCACGGTGTGAGGTCTTTATCAATATTAATTATTACTCACAACGTTAAACCAAAGAAAATTCTATTTTGATAAGAAAACTCATCCTTATGGACGCGCGTGAAACGACTTGGAGACATCAATGCGCTCACAATATTTAACTTCGCACCTTTCGCGGCGGTATCTCTCGTACGATTCGAGCAATTCATACGCCACGTTGCCGATAGTTCGCGATACGCGAATAAGCCACGTGTCGGTCGGCGCCCCGCCAGAGCTGCCGCGTTGGTTTTTCTTTTCGCCCAGACGATTTTTAAGCGCGAACTGACAACAGAGAGTGCCGCAGCCGCATTTCAAGCGACCTTATGTCAATGAGGCCAGGCTTTTCAGAGTTTGACGCGATTACGGGGATCAAATAATTAACGTGTGGTGGGTTTTCTTATCGTGG
>MU182143.1:119677-142288 GCA_016904865.1 Pissodes strobi
GTTTGTAAGGGGGACAACTTTTGCCCCAAAAAAGATTGCAAAATCTTCAACCCCCTAAGTGGGGGGTGTCATCCCCTAAATTTTTTCAAATGGGAATGGGGGTTTAATGATACCTTATTAAAAAGTGCTATTAATTCCCTATACGTTGCTGCTTATTTTCTGAAAATTGGTCAACTCGTTTAAAAAATATGAAGGATTGAAATTCGAAAAATACATTTTTTTAAAAACGCATAAATTAAATCAATTTAAAAAAAAACCTACCGAATTAATCAATTATCTTCAAACCGTTCTCGAACATTCTGAAGAACTTGCGGGGCGGGGCTACTTCGCGACAAACATCAATAATTCGTCTTCGCAGGTCTTCTAATGAGGCAGGTGGAGTTCTATACACTTTACTTTTTATGTGTCCCCATAGAAAAAAGTCTAAAGGAGTCAAGTCGGGTGACCGGTGAGGCCATTCAATTGCATCCCATGCCCTTTAACTACACCGGTTAAAGAAAATTTATACTCATCCGAAAAACACACATTAAATAGGAAATTGTTATTATTCGCCGCTCGTTCACTAATAAGTTCACAAAATTCCAAACGACGATCAAAATCATCCTCGTGTAGTTCTTGTACCAACCGAATTTGGACGGGTGGAACTTGTTTTTGTTTTAATATTCTTCGGACACTTGTACGACTCACGCCGGTCTCATTGGCTAATTTTCTGTACTACACGATTTTCATTTTGCTTCTTTTTATTCGTTACGGAACCTGTTTCCCGAAATTTTGCCAAGACTCGCGAACAATTTTGCCACAAAGGTGCTTGTCAGGATGGCGTTCATTAAATATCTGCGCAACCCGATTTCCACATTCATAATTTTTAAAATAAAGTTCGATTATTTCTACTCTTTCTGCAACAACATAATTGTTAAAAAGTTTAATGAGAAATTTTAACGCACAAGTCACAGAAGAGCTATCTAGCAACTAGCGGACCTGATGGTTAAGCCTTAATAAACACCAAAATTAGCCAAAAACATCTAATACACAAAAACAGCAAATGGGTCAAAGGAATTTAATACTCCGATACATTTTTAAATAAAATCGATTTACTTATTTGCATTTTTGACCAAAACGTTTTGTTGGTATTTTAGAGTTCAATAAGTTCTTAAGAATGTTCGATTACTGTATGGAGATTGGCGGGCAACATTTTCAGCATTTGCTTGATTAATTCGGTAAGTTATTTTTTAAATTGTTTTAATTTATGAGTTTTTAAAAAAATTTATTTTTCGAATTTCAATCCTTCATATTTTCTAAACGAGTTGACCGATTCTATTTAATTAATAGCACTTTTTAATAAAGTACCATTAAATCCCCATTCCCATTTGAAAAAATTTAGGGGATGACACCCCCACTTAGAGGGTTGAAGATTTTGCAATTTTTTCTGGGGCAAAAGTTGTCTCCCTTACAAACAAAATTGACGTTTTTGGGTTTTTTTCAAAAAAAAAATTCCCTACCGGTTATGCCTTGCGTACGTTTTCGATGGCCCACCCTGTATAAAAATTCCGATTAGTTCCGAAAAGCAGCTTTTTATTTTAATTTTTTCCTGACTTTATTTGAAGAGATAATATAACATAAATTTAACATTATTATTGCCACTTTTTCCCCTTTATAAAATGGCAGTATCAAATTTTAAATCTGACGTTTCCTGTCCGGCCCCCTACTGGAAATTCAATTTCAACTGTTGTTTAATTTTTCTTCATTTAGTACATGGATAATTTTTCAAGCACTATGATCTCATTATACTTATCAAACATCTCTTTTATACTTTCTTTATATTATCAATGACACGAAAAGCTTGCTGAACAATTATTCATTTAGTTGGTAGTGGCCGCTGTTAATTACTGAAAGAGTCGCACTTAAATAAATGATGACAACAAATGTAGTGAAAGAATCTAATAAACGTTTTGCTTCTGATCTTGTCTTACTCTCAAAACCTTCAACAGTATAAACTGCATGTAGATCAATTATTATTAATATTTGTATAAAAGCCAACTATTTCGAGAGCCTTCATTTACTCCACCATAGTGTTGCAATTTTTGTTCAGGCGTTTTATCTTCTATTATAAGGTAGCGCGACGCGACGCATATGGAATGATACATATTCATTTGGACCACTTCTTCAAGGGACACTTTCAAACATACCTGGTAGACCAAGACCTATAATGATCTTTACAAGCAGTTTTGGTCATTTTGTGTTCGAAGTCATAATTTTCAAAGGTTTAAAGTTGATAATAAAATGTAAAATGTCAAGCAAAATATTTATTAAAATGCAATATAATAACTTATATATTTATATAACACATATCTTGCTGTGCTACATTACAAAAATAACAAAAAAAAATCAATTGGTTACCCTAACATCAAAACTTGCATTAAACGTCTTCAAAACACATATATTGATTACACAATCAATAAAATATACGATTAACACAATTTTATTTGAATAAATGTTTATCATAAGATTCAATAGTGGGTCTATTTATTGATAGTATTGCGATGTATAATTCGTTTTCTGTTGCAATTAGTTTTAACATTTTTGTTAAGTCTGATATAGACTTTAGAACTCATTCTCAAATTTTAGGAAGTTTTAGTAGGCAGGTTCAAGTATATTGTTATGGGGACTTGATATCTCAAACGATCTGGTTTCTGACTATTTCTCATAAATATCAAATAAATAGTAAAACGCCGATCGAAAATGCCCACATTCTCAGCTAAAAACTAAGAAACAATGACCCATCCTGGGGTCCAGCAGCGTCGGGATTAGGATATGTCGAATCTTTCTTTTTTACATTCCGGTGACTAGGAATAAAATACTAAACAACATCATACTTCACAATTAATGTAAAGACTGCCAGACATTCTCGGAAAAAGAAAATATTTAAACTTACTGATTTTCGGTTAATAATTAAATGGCAAGTTTTGGTCGTGGTTGGCAGACTGGAGAACGGCGTATAAGTTTTTAGCCAATACTGCGGGAAAATTAAATCACCATTTTACCATTCTTTGGAACTCAATAGCGAAGTATCCAAAAATAACAGGAAGTTTTAGTACAGTCAAAATATAAAATAATTGATTTATTACAAATTACAAAGACTAAAACATATAAAATATGAAGCTTTTTGCAATGCAAATTTGTGTTACACTACCTCCATGGTAACACGTCATCAAAATACATACATACATACATACACACATACATACAATCATACATACATACACACACACGGCGGTGCAATTAACGTTATCCACTAATCATGCAAACCTTGAGTATTTAGTTAGGTACATATTTTACATAAAACTGTAAGGCAATGTTTTTATTCTCACCAAGGTAACACTCACTTACACTTTACATTTTAGCCAGAATTAATAACTGATATTCAAACTCTGCATGATATTAGGGGTTAATCGTACCGGTGAGTGTAGTTCTATCTAGTTTGCTATTGAGGAGAATGTTTGGTATGAATGAATATGGCATACACACCAAGTATTCTTCTGATGCGCTCATTTGCTTAAATTCCTTATAAATATGCAATAAAGTTCGATTCATAAAAGGTTGATTAGCGTACTCTAAATATAACACGTACGAAAATCATTTCATCTCCAACTAGTATTATAGTGCTTTGTGCAACCAGGGGGAAGAGGAGGGCCGATTATTTCATAAATAGTGCAAGTTAGACGAGACGTTCCAATGACAGGTTTAAGGTTTGTAAAAAAAATATAAATTTGAGATGGCTTTGCAATGAAACAAAACTACTTGATCGAGAATTGTCCAAAAATGTTTGTACTTTGCGTTGGTAAGAAGTCACATAAAGTACTGTATCTGTTCCATAACATGGCTTCTTTTGCTTAAGATAGAGCATCAATTAAATATTGATCCTTCTACATTAAGCTATCTGAAACAACGATCGGATTACCATGCTTGGCAGGAAGAACTTGACATTGCATTTTAACAATTTTATTGGCTCTCCAGAGTATTAAGTTGCAATCAATTTCAGAGGTCCTACAAGGCTAGCTAGGCACACTGCTTTCTGGGATGTTTTCTGTGAATACTTGAAGGCGTAAGCAATAATCATAATCGAATTATACTATTTAAAGAACTCAATCGGGCTCTTATATCTTTGTAATTATTGAATTATTTTGTTGCTGTCTGTCATATGGAAAAAGTGTATTATCTTGACTATAACATGCAGAACACATCTATATTTTTGTGTGTACGGAAAATTTTTAAACATACCTCATATCAGAATTTAATTGTTTTCGACATATTGATTTTTCATAACTTCTGTTTTATACATTTTAAGCACATATTAGGAATACACACGAAAAATAGCACTTCCGCTAAAATTACGATTTTATGCGCATGTCAGCAGCGATTAGTCGGATTTCAATCAAATATACCTAAACTAACCCAACATATCTATGTTATACACGAAGAAAAAAAATTGTGATATTTGCCTAGTGACGTGTCATTTTGTAGAAAGTTCAAAGTTACAACAACTTACAAACTTTGACAATTTTGGTCAATAATATTATTATTGGTTAATTTATTATAATTTATTTCAATTTATTCAAAAATCTCTCGGTGGGGGAGGCGTACCTAACCACTCAAGAATTTGAACCCTCGAAGATCCAACGTTCCGACAAAGCTTTCGTATCTGTTCTTTATTCTAAAAAGTCCTACTTATAATATTGTTACGGCTAACCTAACAACCATCCCAACGTTTTTGTGCTACCCTATACAACTAGCCGCCGTGCCCCTCGCTTCCTTGTCTGTATGAGTCATCACCCGGCCGGCTGCGAACAGGTTCGCTGGAATTATCTCGATGGCCTCGTCGAGATCGTATAGAGTGGCTCGGAATACTTCCCGAATATTCGTGATAGATTTAAGATTATATATAAGCAGACCTAAGGCGAATGTTAGTCAGTCAGTCAGTGAGTCGGTTAGCAGTTCAGTTCAGTTAACCATTGAGTGTTGAATAGATATTAGTGGTAAAGTTATAAGAGTAGTATAGAGTGTTAAATTGTATACAGTGGTAGTGAATAAAGAGAGTATTAGTTGAAAATAGAAAAGTTGTAATTCTGTTAAGAACCCACGGGAAAAACGTAACAATATAGTAGCTTAACTTCCCTATTTTGGATATTCATATCCTAGTTAATAATAGTCGATGGGCTATACAAAAGTACGACAACAAATCGTTTTAGCGTCTTATGGTTATCACTGATTCTGAAAATTTTCCTTTTTACTAGACAGGGCATGTATTATGGAATAGTTTAGGTTAAAAAAAAAAACTGCAAAAGTTTCAAATTTGTAGACTTTTACGAAACTACATTACAGCAACAAAACCTATCAATATCACAATATAAGCACTGCCATACCTGACCCGACACCTGAAAATCACTTTATTATTTGAATATTTTAACTAGGAAAACTTGCCTATAACGAAAACACCTCTATGCCTTCGAGCCATAAAAAAAAATAACGCAAGACAACCGCTACGTCGATTAAATAAAATATCATTTATATTATAAATAGCATTTAAGCTATTTTTATTTGGTAAGAATGAATTTACTTTTTAATTTTAGTTAGATTGGGATAGTTTGGTTTCGAACTGTCATATTCTAACGTGTTATGCGTTCCGATAAATTGAGTAATGCTCACTTCATATGAAATGTTAATTTTCAAAGGACACGCTTATTAAATACGCTAATAATTTTTAGTAGAACTCAAACATCACTCATCATATACGAGTCATTTCATAAAACAAATCTAATTGAGACATCCCGACGATTTGAGTAAACCATATGTATATTTATCCCGAGTAAAGAATTTAACACAAGTAACCATAATTTTCTACTAGAAAAGCTATATAGAGCAGGGTTTCTGAGTTTGGATCATCATTAGATATGTTCCTACTTGACGAACAGAAGGAGTTTGGTGGAGCTAGATCGGAGTGCAGATTTGTGGATGAAAACTTTTTATGAAGTCCCTACCAAGAAATGCTCCCGTTGATCGAAACTTCTTGATAACAGCAAATCGCTAGTCAATCATTCAGTGTGATAGATTAATTTTTGTGATTTGCTCTAGATCAGAAAATATTTTGAAGATTCATATTTATACAGTAACTGCTAAGCTAGGTAAATCGTGATACGTCTATATTTAAAATTATGTTTCTCTCAATATTCTGAAGCTCTCATATTTTGGTTTCAATGTATGTTAGGAATGTCACATTATGGGGCGACTTTTATCAATCTAGGAATATCGACCTCTCGTCTTTAAATCTATATGGCCATAACGTATGCTGAACACTATGAAAATAATGTCCCTAAAAATGTGATACTCATAGATACAATGCCAGAAGTACAAGCCTCTCATGAACTTTTAAATTATCACCCACTACTTACCTATATGAATTTTATTATGAAATTTAAAAATGTTATAAATTGGTACAATTATTACATCCTAACATTAATTTGGGCTAGTACTACTTGCTTGTACAGGGTTTTTATTTATATTTTGACACCCATTAAAAGGATTAATTACAAGAAATAGAAAAAGTGTTTATAGCAACGTTGAAATATTTTTCCGTATTATCTTTTAAGTGTGTCATATTGTTTTTTTTTTAATGGACCACCCTGTATATTTTCTGTTATAGTGGCAGATCGTCTTTTCTTGATTTCAAAAATGTATAGTCTGTTATATTTGGTTCAGTCGTTTTCGAGATATTTAACTTAAATATAATTCAATCGAAATTGATATCTAGATTGGAAAAACAAATGGACCAGTTTGTTAAACTCACATTTTGATACATGTTAATACAATGACTACATATAAAACGTGAATCTCTATGCGATTTAACTGATCGGATGTAGTTACATCCATTTGAATGTCGCTTTATACACGATCCAAATTGAAATTTCGATGCCATCCGACATTTCAATCAGTCTTCTAATTTTTGGGACTGAATTGGCTGAACACAAACTAAAAAAGATTAGTTAGCGATAAAAACGAAAAAAAAAATATAATTGAACTGACCAGATTGACAAGTGACAGTTAACTGCTATTTGCCTGGTTTTTGGTTGTGTTGATTTTTTTAATTCGTTAAAAATTTAAAGAAAAGACAGAGAATAAATTAGGAAAAATATGAAAAAAAAAAATGGAATAAATGGACAAGTCACTTTTTTATAAACTTAATCAAAGAAGAACAAAGCCATCCATTTTTTACATTGCGCCACCTTTCTTTTTAAATACCTAAAGTTTTCCTTTCTTTTATTTTAGTGGATCGGAGTAGGATTTTTGGATTTACCAAAAATGGAATTAATACGAATTTGATTGATATTCGGTTCTGTAGGATCGGTTTAAATGGATAGTAATTTCGTTTTGTTATACATACATATTCTACGCGTCAATATGTGTCAAAACTTAAGCTTAACAGACTGAATATTTTTCAAGGCAGTATAGATCTTATATTCGATTGAATTATCATATTTTAAACCTAAATAACTAAAAAAACGGCTGAACCAAATATCAACAAACTATATATTTTTGGAATTCCGAAAAGAAAACCTGTTATTATGGCAAAAAATATAGTGTTCCATCCAAAGATAATACGAAAAAAAGACTTCCGACCTTGGTTGAAACAGTTTTTCTCTAACACTTACAATAAACCCTATAGGTAAGTGTCAAAATATAAATGAAAATCCTGTACGACTCCAGCGATGAATAAAGAGATACTTTATTTTTATTCTACTTTCACACTCACACTTGTTTATGAAATAGTCGGTAGCACCCGGTCTTTTACTGCATACCTCTTGTACACATTGGAACAAATAATGCTCGTAAGGAGTCTAAAATAGTGTTATACTAATAACAACAGAAAACCCAAATAAAAAATTAACTAATAAAAGGCACTTAATTAAAAAAATAAGGGATTTTTACTGTTCTTTGATAATTGTACATCACTTTTTCACTGAGTCAATTTTTATAACATTCAGTCACAATAAATTACATATATCTTTTCTATTTATTACTAGGTAATAAATGAAAAGGCTCTCACGAATTACTGTCGCCAAATTTAAAACTGGTTGGCACTACTTGTTGGGTGAACATATAACCTGAAAAAAAACAGATACATATTAGAAAATTATGATTCATTTATTAAGAAATAATTGTAGGTACGGAGGAATCGAGGCTTGCTGCTCAATTTATATTGGATAAAATTACGAAAATACTGTAGTTTTTTTATTACCTGAAGTGATCCCGAGAGCGAAGGTCGAAATAACGCTCGACAATGCGATTTTACTTCTATAAACGTATTAGTGCGTGTAGTTATTTAGTTTGCTATTAAAATTTCTGCTTTAATATGCATTTGAAAATATCATTGGAACAAATAACTATTTTACATAATGCTTTGTATAGATCGACTATAATAATCAGGGCGCTTGAAAATGAAATCGTCAATATCTCGCAACAATTCCCAAATTAATGTTTCACTTTTGAAGCTTCAAAATGGATGGACGTTAAGAAATCCAATATCGAGGTAGCGTATTATTTTGTATACACTAATATAGAAGAAAACTAAAATTGCTTCTTTGTCAAACATTTATCATGTTTTTGTTTGTTTTAAGCAATTTTATTTTTTGCACTATTGTTTTTCTTATTGTACTGTAAGTAATTCAGGAATAAATCATACAATGCCAAACCCATGAATGCGACATTTCGAAAAGAAGAGACAATAAGCAAAAACGTAATAGGACTATTTTAAACGATCAACAGAAGTTCTACAAAAACCACAGTGAATTTGATAAAAAAAAAATATTTATAAATGTGAATTTTGCATATTTTTGGTTTTGAAGTTGACGCCATATTAAATTCTTATAACTTATAACGGTCATCATGTGTGTTAAACACATGAAATGCAAGAAATTGACCAAGTAACTGCAACCATATGAAAGAAGTGGCACAACATATGCGCGGTAAAAGACGACATTGCTGCAATATTAGAATAGCAAGTAATTTTGTTCTTTAAGAACATTACAAATTATTGGCGCCAGAGCGAATTAGTCTAATATGATAGGAATCACCTCCCATTTATTTACGACTTTTCTGACTTTTTTCCGGATGGTGGGCATCCTGAGCTTCAGACAATTTACAATTATTATAAAATGCTATCGTGAAAAATTATACATTGAAAATTTAAAATCCAAAATTAGCTCAATATTCAAATCCACGACCCTACTATATTTTCGAATGTACTTTGCATTTACATACCTCCTTGTTGTTCAATTCGTTTACTTTCTCTAGCTGCAGCTCTTTGTTCTGCTAAAACTACTACTTCGTTTAATGTTTTTAACTGTTGTTCATTTAAGTTTGCAGTTAATGCTGCATACCATTCTGGGTCTTGACTTTGTATATCTGTAAACAAAGTAACGATAGAAAGTATTTTTATCTGGAAAATACACGACACGTGTATTTTTCGATAATATAGTAGCGACATTAAATAATATTATAACAACTAACAACTATTATTATTACAAATATTCAATCAAACATTGAACAGCAATTCTAGATTTAGGTAGCCTTTGCCACATAAAGTTACATTTTGTTTAACAAATTTTGGTATTGAAATTAAAGGAAGATTTTGTGTTGGTGAAAACCATTTGAGGTAATGAAGTAATGTGTAATTTGGATTATACACCGCCGAAGAACACAAACAATGCAATCTATTCATTTTAGGATGTTCCTGTATGAATTAAAAGGCAGGCTAAATTGCATTGTGTTTTCTGCAATTTATCGAAGGTGAACGACTGTGTGTGGAAAATATTTGACTGACCATATTCGAAGTGAAAATACTACAGCTATTGGGATAGGGTTTCAATAAATGGAATATAGAGCTGGATAATATGTATTTGAGTTGCGGGAAGATAACTGGTTGACGGTGGGCGTTGCTGGAATTTGTAAAGCCGCTTCTCATTTGGAGACAGAAAAATTATGGCAGC
Source organism: Pissodes strobi (assembly GCA_016904865.1). Classification (NCBI taxonomy): domain Eukaryota; kingdom Metazoa; phylum Arthropoda; class Insecta; order Coleoptera; family Curculionidae; genus Pissodes; species Pissodes strobi. Next base: position 129,718 of record MU182143.1, read on the forward strand.
GAGAGGCGTGGCTTATACTTCGATATGTGGGGTGGGGAAACAACATTGATCTCTGTTCGATTCTGCCTTGAATCGGTGGGTGCAGAGGGACTAAGGTCATGCGGACATACGATCTGGTTGGAACTGGCAATAAGGGATGACATGAGATCGGACCTAACAGTATCGAAATAGCATACCTGGAACAGAGGAGTGGTAAAACGCGAGGAACCGTGTTTTCTCAAGCCTGAGAGCTCATCTGGTGAACAGACGGGTCTCTGATGGCCGGAAAACAGGAGTCGGGATTTTTGGGGAGCGAACAAATGCCAGAATGAGTTTATCTCTAGGTCCTCTCATTACGTTGAGATCACATAGCACTCAATCTACGTATAAAAAATATCAGGAGATATTTTGGTAGGGAAGATAATAAAAATAATAAACCTGGACATCCATTGCATCAAAGCTGATGTGAGTCTATCAATAAAACCAACGTGCGTGCTCTCTTTTAAATTCCCTCTTGGTCTACTTACGTTAAATGGCCAAACTATAAAAAGCAGATTTTAAACTTATTTGTGGGTATTACTCTGGACAGAAAATGAAAATTCCATCTTGAAGATTAGCGTCCTTTAGTTACGCGCTGCGAGTGATCTCGATTGAGTTGTGTGTGTCTTGGGCGAGGTTAGTTTATTTCAGGCTGGTTGACTTTTTTAGGGGTTCTATAACCAACAGCTTTTTAATTCAGTTTTTATCTTATAAAAAAGAGCAAAAAGACCAATAGGGCGACTTTACGGGACTTGTCATATTTGTTCGTGGTGGAGCCAACTTGTTTGATACATAAAAGACGAACTAAGATTGCTCCCTTGAGACCGGACGTCCATGTGACCCGACGATTTCGAGTCTGGTAACATATTGTCAAGTCCACTTTGGCTCGCTGATTTGAGATGCACAACCACCTGCCTTTGAATTACAGTTGTAATGGTGGTCTAAGGGTATTTAGAGTGACAGTAACTCTAGCTTTACTAAATAAGGCTTACTATAGTCTGGAAGAGTTCTATGTTGATGTTTTATAATAACTGTTTGGCTTATTAACTTTCTTGATGTTGGGGACTGGCGGTGTTTTTTAATTTAGTGTGTCGAATTTATCCTCGACTATTAAGATTTCGACTTTGACCTTGATATCACGATAAACATATCTACATATGGACCGATATGGAGATATCATCAAGTATCTTCTGTTGGATCTGAGATGTGTCAATTTATGATATAATTCTTAACCAAAGACTGACATACAAATCACTTCTTTTTTTATTCCTAGGAACTCTTACTTTTTGGGCTAATTGCTTTATCGGAACAATCGTCTGAACTGCTTAATTTATACCATCGCGCACACTAAATATCTTCCTCTTGTTTACAGATTGCACTAGTGTCCATATGTCAACGTGTTTTATGCTTTTAGGTATATTTTATTCTTAATGTTTTTCTCTTTCATGTTTGAATTATATGAATTTTATGTGACGCGAAAGCATTGTATTTATTTCCTTCAGTCTACTTTTGGCCTTTGTCAATGTCTTGAGGTAATACAATATTTATACACAAATATCAATACTAACCTTATTAACAACTATTTCACGATCCAAAAAAAAAAACGTATCAAGTACACCTTCAATAGTATTAAAACCCCATCTAAAATATTGATTACCTTAAAAGAACAAACAGGTTACTGTTGCGGAAATACCCTCTAGAACTACTATATATAATTTTTAGAAAACAGTTGAAGACAAAAATGTAAAAATATATCCAAAAGACTGGAATTAATCAAAACTTACTCGTCATAACTTGTTTAAAGGCCAAATATTCATCTACTTCGCAGTCCTCGTCGTCTAAAGGTGTGGTGTATGATTCTAGGACTGTTTCTTCGTTAGGTTCATAGTCAGAGTCGTCATCGTCGGTTGTGTCCTCGATATCGTTTATTGTTGCGGTAATATTCATACCTAAAATAAAAATAATAATATTCATAATCATAACAGAAAATAAAGAAATTTTCCGACTTCTTTAAAATTCATATATTTATGGCAAACTGTGCACATTAGATAGAACTATATCTAATCAGGATGAAAATACAAAATACGTCTCCATACCATAAAATCCTCAGTATACTATACTCTGTGCACCGAACGCACGGAGTAACAAAAATTTTTGTGTGCTTAATACCATACGATAAAAAAAAACATCAATAAGCGGGGTCGTCGTTTGTCAGAATTTCGATCGAGCCTTCGTTGCAGAGATACAGGCGAAAAACGGCTTTTTCCCCTAAAATCCCCCCTTAAATTGAAAGTGAAAATTTCAGCCCTCTACCTATAAGGGAACATGCAGCCTTACGTTATGTTACGTGACGGCTCAGTCTCATTCCAAAAAAAGTGCAGAGCACGCCTAAAGAAGTTTTCACTTCAAAAAGAAACAAAGCGGTAATAGACGGCACAGAACTTCGAACATAAATAAAACTGAAGACCTTCGTCAGCTATTATAGTGTAAGCCGGACCTCTTATCTTCCATAAACAGACCAATAGGATCGAAGCGCCTGGCGGTCAAGTAATTTATTACTCCGTACGTTCGATGGATAGGGTATAGAGGACTCCCAAGTTCTTAAGGAAGTAGGTTTAGAATTAGTATGCCAAACTTAGTTTAACATTAGGGACTTATTAGGTAGCCCAAAGGACAAAATTGACATATTGGAAAAACTATGTTGGGGTTTAGAACCTTCGGCATCATGCACTAAAACTGAGCTTTATCTCCAATACCGAAACAGAATATTTGCACTCGACGCGCGTTTCGCTAACCATGTTAGCATCATCAGGAGATGATTAAAACTAAAATTAAAATCTACCTAACTGCCTTTTATACTACTGTTTGCTCAATCAAGCGGAAATAAAAAAGACCAATCCTGGAATCCCACTAGTCACGCTGGATTAACCAATACAATGGACTATAAGGAATAGGCCCTCTATCTCTATTTATACTACTCTTATATTTAATAATTTCCATACTTTCATATGCGTCTAATAATCTCCTATCAGTTATATTAAGAATTAATTTTAATTTTTTTATTGTTATTCTATGATTATTATCAAAAGCATGCTCGGCAACACTTGATTTTTCTGTTCTACCATACTTTAAGTGAGCTATATGTTCTTTGAATCTCGTCTGTATAGATCGTCTAGTTTGCTCAACATATTTTTGGCATACAATCCATACATCCAATTTCATATATTCCACTTCTTTCTAACATTTCAATTTTGTCCTTTGGACCACATAATAGTTTCTTAATGTTAAACTGAGTCTGGTATACTAATTTTAAACCTACTTCCTTAAAACTTTTTGGAGTCCTCTAGTATACTGAGGATTATACGGTTGTATTTTCATCCTGATTAACGAAGGAAGTGGAATCACGAATGGTCTTTCTGAACAAATGCCTATTAATTAGTCTATTTATTAAGTTAGTATTGAAACCATTAACTTCTGCTATATTCCTAATGGTTTCCTTTTCCTTATTAAATCTTTCTCTGCTAAGAGGAAAGTTAACCATACGATGTACTAAAAAATTAAAGCTGACAATTTTATGTTGGTCGCAGTGGAAGGAATCATTAGGAATATATCGGTTAGTAGCATTTTTTTTTCTGTAAATATCAAATTCTAATGTGTTATTATCGTTCCTGATCACTAAAGTATCCAAGAAAGGTAGTTGGCCATTGTTCTCGACTTCATAAGTGAATTCGATGGTGGGGAAACGGTTGTTTAGTTTTGTTACAAAATCTTCAATATTAGCGGTTTTTGTGTCGAATATCGCGAAAATGTCATCCACATACCTGTACCATACTCTTGGAAAATATTCGAACTCTTGGCTTATTTAATTTTCAAATTTACTCATGAAAAGATTAGTTAAGAACGGCGATAAACAGTTGATCATTGCCGTGCCTTCAAGTTGTTGGAAATAGTCATTTTTATATTGAAAATAATTTTGATCCATGCAAAGTTTGGTTAAAGTTAAATATTCTTGTTTGATTTCGATATCAAAACTATTCATCTCAAGTAATTCTGCAAGGTCTGTGGGACTGGTACACTAGGGAACAATGAGCTAACATCAAACGAGATTAAAATTTCACCTTCATTAAGAATCGCATCTTTAATTTTGTTTATGAAATCTAAGGCTAGCAAACCAGTTTGAAAATCTACTTATAAAACAACAGAATTCAGGAGTACTAAATTCCTTAGATTTCATAAACAAAATTAAAGATACTCATTGTTCCCTAGTGTACCAATCCCACAGACCTTGCAATAACTTGGAGAATTACTTGGGATGAATAGTTTTGATAACGAAATCAAACAAGAATATTTAACTTTAACCAAACTTTAAATTATTATCAATATAAAAATGACTATTACCAACAACTCGAAGGCACGGCAATGGGCAACTGATTATCGCCGTTCTTAGCTAATCTTTTCATGAGTAAATTTGAAAATGAAATAAGCCAAGAGTTCGAATATTTTCCAAGGGTATGGTACAGGTATGTGGATGACATTTTCCCGATATTCAACACAAAAACCGCTAATATTGAAGATTTTGTAACAAAACTAAACAACCGTTTCCCCACCATCAAATTCACTTATGAAGTCGAGAACAGTGCCTTTCTTGGATACTTTAGTGATTAGGAACGATAATAACACATTAGAATTTGATATTTACAGAAAAAAATACTGTTACTAACCGATATATTCCTAATGATTCCTTCCACAGCGACCAACATAAAATGGTCAGCTTTCATTTTTTAGTACACCGTATGGTTAATTTCCCTCTTAGCAGAGAAAGATTTAATGAGGAAAAGGAAACGATTAGGAATATAGCGGAAGTTAATGGTTTCAATACTAACTTAATAAATAGACATTTATTCAGAAAGACCATTCGTGATTCCACTTATTTCGTTAATCAGGATGAAAATACAAAATATGTTTCGATACCGTATAATCCTCAGTATACTAGAGGACTCCAAAAAGTTTTTAAGGAAGTAGGTTTAAAATTAGTATACCAGACTCAGTTTAACATTAAGAAACTATTAGGTGGTCCAAAGGACAAAATTGAAATGTTAGAAAGAAGTGGAATATATGAAATTGGATGTATGGATTGTAACCAAAAATATGTTGGCCAAACTAGACGATCTATACAGACGAGATTCAAAGAACATATAGCTCATTTAAAGTATGGTAGAACAGAAAAATCAAGTGTTGCCGAGCATGCTTTTGATAATAATCATAGAATAACAATAAAACATTTAAAATTAATTCATAATATAACTGATAGGAGATTATTAGACGCATATGAAGGTATGGAAATTATTAAATGTAAGAATAGAATAAATAATAGAGATAGAGGGCCTATTCCGTATAGTCCATCGTATTGGTTAATCCAGCGTGACTAGTGGGATTCCAGGATTGGTCCTTTTTAGTTCCGCTTGATTGACCAAACAGTAGTGTAAAAGGGAGTTGGGTAGATTTTAATTTTAGTTTTAATCATCTCCTCATGATGCTAACATGGTTAGCGAAACGCGCGTCGAGTGAAAAAATTCTGTTTCGGTATTGCGGATAAAGCTCAGTTTTAGTAATATTGGAAAAAGGTGAAATTTATGAAATTGGATTTATGGATTATAACCAAAAATATGTTGGGCAAACTAGAAGACCTATACAAATGAGATTCAAAGAACATATAGCTCATTTAAAGTATGGTAGAACAGAAAAATCAAGTGTTGCCGAGCATGCTTTTGATAATAATCATAGAATAACAATTAAGAATTTAAAATTAATTCATAATATACCTGACAGGAGATTGTTAGACGCATACGAAAGTATGGAAATTATTAAATGTACGAATAGTTTAAATACAGATAGAGGACCAATGTATTGGTTGATCGAGCGTGACTAGTAGGATTCCAGCATTGGTTCCGCTTGATTAAACAAACAGTTAGTGTTAGGTAGATTTTAAGTTTAGTGCTAACATGGTTACCGAAACGCGCGTCGAGTGCAAAAATTCTGTTTCGGTATTGTGGATAAAACGATGTTTTAGTGCATTTTGCTGACGGTTCCAAATTCCAACAGTCAACAACTTTTAATAAGACGTTATCAGTCTTCGTCAATGAAATACGGAAATTTTACCTTAATCAAAATGAAACAAAAATGCAAATACAAATATTTAGCCCTCAACAAACATTTCTTGATGCGTATTTAAAAATGTTATCTTTGTCTTTATATATGCAGTTTCAAGTTTTCACATCGATTTTTAAGAATAAATATTAATAAAAAGGAAACTGATCAATATTTTAGCATAAGCTGTTATAGCACTATAATGAGACCGGAGAGCAGTACCTCAATTAAATGGAAGATGCAGAACATGATAAAATGCACCACACTCGGTTTCCCCGACAATATAAATATACATACATATTTCTTCAAATGCAGACATTCGAAAAATTACTAACTAGAAGGCTCAGGAGTTTCGTAAATAACCCCTTCCGTTGGTCTCGGATTGTTCTCTGCTTTCGCTGCTTTTTTTTGAAACATTCCTTCGACCATATATAATACTATATATCCTTTGTATTATACGTATATATTTTACATTGCATGTAATGTATTTATTTTTTATATTGCATTGTACAGGGTGTTCCAACGAGGACTGAACAGGGGCTTAATTTTGACTTTTCTCGTATTTATTAATAAATTCAAAATAGCCAATCTATGTATTTTAATCTGTAGAATATGAAAACGGAACCAAAAAACAATAATTGAACAATAAACAAAAAGACTTACGGCAGGGATGAAGTGTTTTTTTAATGGAATGTAGAGTTTTTTATTCGATTTTTGGAAAATAGGCATTTTTTAAGTCCATTCTGATTCAAACATTTAATATTGCGATTACTGTCTTTATCGTATTTTAATATTTTAGCCATTAAAATTTTAGTTTTACCTGTTTGAAATATGCGGTAGATTAGTGTAGGTGAAAAAGGTGTAATTACCTTTATGTCCCATCACTTATATTACCTGTTGTTTATTAGACTACTCTTTACATTAACAAGCAATATATAGAGTATAATAGAAAGACGATTTAACAAGAATTGACTGCAAATATACTAAATTGAGCGAACGAATTCCCTACCGATATCTAAGAATATTATTTCCTAATATTTTATTAGACGTTGACAAAAACCTTGATAGAGCAAATTCGTTGGCTCGATTAGTTATATCAAATAAAATATTAATGATCAAATGCGCTATCCTTGCACATAAAGAAATTAACTGTTGTATACCTTTGCAATAAAAGCTTGTGTGACTTTCGAACAATAAAATATTTTATTTCAAACTCTTTGCTTACCTGCACTTTCAGCGCCGGCTAAGGCCTTTTTACCGAGATTTTCCAAGTATTCCTGGCCCTGATCGTCGAGCTCATCTTCGTCAGAGCTAAGAATATCTGCAATATCATATTATACAATTAGGTAAAAATATACGAAACATATTATGATCAACCTGTTTGATATATGTCATTTGGCTTACATGGAATTGTAGGTTTTAACTTTGAAATTTCCTAACATAAATAAAAGCACTTAAAACCTAATGAAACATCTCATCTGCTAAGACACAAGTTATTGACTGACCAATATTTTCCCATAAAATTCTAAATAGCGGAGGTTTTTCATGTCTACTGTTAATTAACAGAGGTTGTTACAATTGCTTTCGGCAAAATATCAGCTGCACAACGCAACGCCTTGACGAGTCAGCGAAAAGGAGCAAGTTCTCATTTTAAAATTTATCGAGAAGAAAAACATTCGAATATCCACTTGTAAAGTGCACCTTTATCACCATATTCATCATAAGATCCTTTTTAAGATATCACTTGATGAGATGTCATATTTCCGTTGAAAAAAATGGTGACAGCGAAAAGAGTTTTGTTTCCATATAGTCGAAAATTTACAATAATACTTCAATAATCAATGTCCACAGCGTCAGCGGTTCAGAATGGAATCATTGGACAATTTGCTTCCATTTCTACCACTACCCAGCGTCCTTCAGCAGTGCTTCTCCTACAGTTATCTTGTTATAAGGCGTAATATCGCCTTCATTAAGAAAGTCCGAGCGGAACTGGACTAAGATTAGAAAAAAAAAAACAAGTTATTGAAATATGATAAAATTTTCATAAACGTTTCAATACACCAGGGACAAAATCAAAAATATATGAATTTATATATGTATACCTAAAAATAATGAACGAAATCAAATCGACATTAATGCAGAATATGAACAAGTTGATCACTGTTTCATAATATCAGCATACATTAAGAAATGTAAAACAAAAAAAAATTGCTTTTCTGGCACAATAGTAAGTATATTTAAATGTTACCTTCGCAAAGCTCTCCATCGTCACTTTCACTTTCCTCTTCTTCCGCCTCAGCTTGAGCTTTTGCTGCATAAGCTCTCTTTAGGCCATCGAATAAGAGGATAAGGGAAGGAACAACTTTGGGTGCCATTTCAATTAGCGCGGGTGGTTTCTGACTCATGCCTAAACAAATAAAAAAAATACAGTTAGAGGTTTAAATAGCTTAATTCATACCTATATTGTAGTAGCTAATCAAGGGCGTCGCCAGCTTGTGAGCTAGGGGGGGATAGGCAATCCGAAATTTTGACAATAGCAAGGTCAAAAAGAAATTTTTAAATGTTTGTTAAGTTAATATAATAGATATCTTCTAGTGCTTAGGGTGGGGCAATTGCCTTAATTGTTTTTATTTCTTCACATTCTAAAGAATCTTGTATTACAGAGCATATTGTGCGATAAGTGAATTATACTATCAGGTCAATCGTAGATCACTGACCCTGTGGCAACATAGCTTCGACACATCCCTATTCTAAATATGTCGTCTCGCTGAATTTTTTCTTCTTCCCAATATGGGCTAACCGCTAGATCTTCCCCTCCTGTTATTAGATGCTCTATTTTAATGTGCCTCTGTTGCTCTATGACATGTATTTATAAACGTTTTTTTTTGCCTCTTATATGAATACTAGACCACTCTCGCAACGAACATAAATAGATACTCTTCAGAATGGATTCTGTTTTGTGGTTCCGTGGTGGTTAGTGTGCGTGGTGCGTGTGCTGTCTGGCTGTAAAGTTTTGATGTTGAACGATCATGCTATCTACGAATCTTCTCAGATGCGAACCGTTCTTCACATAGGATCGGATTGAAAGTTCTGCGCTAAGCTTGAGCTTCACGCTTTTAACGGCTATTATCGTGGATTTAGATATATTCCAACAGAATTTGTTCTTTATTATAAAGCTAGTAGAAATTCAATAATTTGTCTTGTTTTCGGATTTCGGCAGACGGAGCACCGATTACAACATTATTTCACCCTGAAAGCGTATTATCGCATCATTCTTCATGGGCCTCGCCTCATCTTTTACCGAAGGTAAGCACAATTACTGTTTAAGATGCTTTGCAGCAGCGGGATTCTTATGTCTGAATTCTATACGTCACGTAACGAGTATAGAGATTTTTCGATTCTTATCTTGGAAACGAAAAGAGATATATCGAGTTGAAATGTCACTTTTACTCAATACATATTTTGATGTAGAGTACCGTAGTTTGCTAACCTAACCAAAATATTAAAATTTGAATTCTGCTATTTGGCGCCTTCTAAATACTTAATCTTAATAATCTTTTTATTCTTTTGTATATTTCTAAAATTGAACAATTATTTCATTTCATGAGGAAAAAACGTTAAAAAATATGAGAAAATTTCAAATTTAATTTTATGGACAGCCCCTCACAGGCAGGCTTTTGGTTCTGGTACCACTACAGGCTTCGTAGGATATCCCTTGATAGCTGTTCGAAATATCGTTATGGCACAGCAATGATTAAAGTAGCTACAAGGACCTAAGCTAGAAAAAACTTTAAAAAACATAAGAAAATTCCAAATTTAATTTTAAGGACAGCCCCTCACGGGCAGGCTTTTGGTTCTGGTACCACTAGAGGCTTCTTAGTATATCCCTTGATAGCTGTTCAAAATATCGTTATGGCACAGCAAGGATTAAAGTAGATACTAGAAAAACTGGTACTAGAATCAAAACCCTACCTCTGAGGGACTGTCCATCTGAAATTTTGCAATATATTTTCAAGTTTTTTCGGGCTTATGTCTTTGTGTTGATAACGTTGATCCTACTAAAAGTGGAAAAAAAAGAAAATGGAAGCCCAAACATTTAATACTGAAAGGTGTAAGTGATCGTAATGAAGAGTGTAATGATTCTTACCTATTATAGTACACAATCCTAGAACACACAGTTTCCTATCGTGAATACCCAAAAAGCAGTCGGTGTCGTGGAGCCACTGTTTAATAAAATGATTTGTGAAGTCGGGCATTTTCTGCAATACCCCGAAAAGCAGCTGAGGATCGTAATAAAGAGCAGCTATAAGAACCTATAAAATACAATAAACGTGTCAACTCGTAGCCAAGTGTTGAACAGTTTATATTCAAATAATTCATTTATATTAGGCAAAAAATAATATTATTGAAGTCTGGAATCAAATAATTGCTGAGAACATGTGGCTAAAAACATTACATAATAGCCAAATTTTGAACGATGACGACGTTAAAATATCTCGCAAGAAAAATAGTTTAGGTGTGGTAGCGGTAATTATTTGATAAAAGGATTTGAAAGGAGGTAATGTGAATATGTTGAAGTTTGAATACAGGTAACCAGTGGTTTAGATTTTTCAATCCATTAGAAAACACACCTATATTCAATACATCACTATTCACTAAGCTATTTTAGTTGAGTGACGATAATTTGATACATTCATATGCAAACTATTTACTCCTGTATACACTAACTGCCAGATCTGATGATATTATTCATATTCTTCTACCCTCTGGCAAACAAACTTTAAAGATTCTTAATCTCTCGTACCATGTGGTACAACATGGCTTCTTATTGTAGATATGTTCTATATTGTTGTGGAGGATTCATGTTTGTTAGACAAATTGATGCCTTTTTCTCCACCTCAAATCTTGACTTTTTGGATGAAGCCGCTTCGGCTCTGGCCCAGGGTGTAAATTGCACATGAAGCTACTTGAAAAAGCGAATAATCCGCTTCTGTTTGTATGGGGTGTCCTTGTTTGGGGTGGCTCATCACATGCCTCAATGTTCGGTCTGCACTCCTGATGATCATGCGTGAATTTCAATATGGGTAGGACTGTAGAAATACATTCTCTACTAAGAATATATTTACTTTCACTTTCATCTATATCTTACAGAGCTTTCTCTTCATTAAACACGAGGACGAATTTAGAACTCATAAAGATTATCAAGAATACAACACCAGGAACGAACTACATATGGTTGCTAGGTATTGCAGACTAAAGAAGTGTCAAAGCAGACCCGAGTTTATGGCAATAATTTTTTTTAATAAACTACCGCAACATATCACGATGTATCATATAACATATGTATCATTTAGATCCTTTAAAAATAAATGTAAGGTCATTTTAATGAGAACTGTTTTTGGCAACACAAAAGTTCCTTGACTTTCAAGTTTAGTACAGGTTTTGGGTCTGTTATATAAATTATTATATTCATGACTTGCTACATTCTTCTCTCTATAGTGGTTGATATCTCTTAACTGATCTGTGTAGTGGTTGATAACTATGTATCGTTAGTTATATTTCATGTAGCAATAAGTACCTGTTATTTTACTGGAGCTATATGTATTGTGTAATTTTTAATGAACTCTCAGTAGTTTTTAATTTTGACATACCTACGCTTTATTGCATGCTGGCATTCCAATTGAAGGGACCTGACCCCAAGAAATATGGACCGATAAAGAAATTATTGTCCCCTTCAGATTCATCTTCTCGAGACAATATTTAAGGAAATCACATTCCTTAGGTGTATAAATTTAAAAAAGCAGAAACATTTAATATATTGTTATGCTCTTGAGAAAGCAAATGAAATTCAGAATCTGATAATATACTGATGACAAAATAGGATTTTCTGTAATTAAACTGGTTTTCTAAACAAGTGTACTACGAATGCTTACCTGCAAACACATAGTTCTGAGTTCGCTGGTTTTGACCTCTCGCAACAACCGCGTGGCAGCTAACTCGACGAGCATAGGTGCCGCGCTGTCAATCTTCCCGCGGCACTGCAAAAGCACGACCTCCAACAATTTGGCTGCATGAGATTCCGGGTCTTCGCCGCTATCTGCAAAAAATAATGTTATGTAAAAATATAGTATTTAACCGACATCTTAAACTTTTTTAAAAAGATTGTTACTTCTTAGTAATAATGCACATTGAAATACACTGACCTTAAATATTTATGCTACCTAAATAATATAATATAATGTTTAATGCATACTACGTTGGGGTTTGGAACCTTCGGCAACATGCACTAAAACAGAGTTTCATCCACAACACCGAAACAGAATACTTGCACTCGACGCGCGTTTCGCTAACCATGTTAGCATCATCAGGAGATGATTAAAACTAGTTTTAATCATCTCCTGATGAT
>MU182143.1:147288-205122 GCA_016904865.1 Pissodes strobi
AGGTGATCGTCGTCACAACTTGTCAACGCCGCGTCGAACGTTGTACACTGTGGGCCAAATTAAGTTAGATCCTTTTTAAATGTTTAATAACTTTTTTATTTCTCGACCGATATTGATGATTTTCGGATATGACATTCCGGCAACAATTCTTAACAAGACGGTAATTTGATATTTGAGATGGTACCACGTGGACCAGAAACATTTTGGTTCTAGTAAATTGGTGTCTTTGAACTCGTTGCAAAAAGTAACGAATTAAGATAACTTTTTCAAAAACACCTAATATTGTGAAGACATTCGGAAAGAAGCATTCTTTTCAAAAAATTGAAGATATCTTTTTCAGCTTTCTTATATCGAATTTATTTCAAACTCGTACCAGTAACAAATTTAATTGTGATAATATGAGACAACAGCAGTAAATTTCACAAAAAGTTTTTATGGATATGTCCTCCTTCGTTATTGACAACGTCTTGAATCCTTCTGCGCCACTGCCCGATAGAGTTGGTAATTATTTGTTGGGGAAATTCTTCCCAACATTCCAAAATTCTAATTTTCAGTTGCTCTTTGGTTTCAATTATTGTGTTAAAATACACCATATATTCTAGCACTCCCCAGATACTGTAGTCTACAGGATTCAGATCTGGACTGTTCGGCGGCCACTTTTCTGGCTCAATGAAATCAGGGCAATTTTCTAACAAATATCTTATGGTAGAATTTGAGGTATGTGCCGGAGCCCCATCCTGCTGAAAGGTATAATCGAGTGTGACGTCTTCGATATCCGGCAACATATGCCCTAAAATATCTCGTTGGTAAACTTCGGAGTTAATGTTGCCATCAACAAAATATAGCCGTGTTTTTCCACAAATGGAAACGCCAAGAGATACCATTACTGATGTCGTAAAATGTTCTCGTGGTACGAGAAGATTTTCCAGCGGGATATCTCGCTTTCTTTCAACATTAGCGTATACCCTATTATTTTGTGAGTTTTTCGGCTGTCTTACGGTGAATACTTTTTCATCCGTGAACCATATTTTCTTAATTTGATCTCTTGTGCGAAATCTTCTTAAAAACTGCTGGCATCTCTCCAATCGTTTTTGTTTAACATTCGGAGTTATTTTTTGGCAATATATCTTCTTAAAAACTTTCAAATTCAAGTCATGCTTAAGAATGCGCCTTAAAGATGTTCTTCTTATTCTTGTTGCTTTACTTAATTTCCTACAACTTATTACTTGTCCAGGTCTTAAACGTTCTATATTTTCTCTGACTCGTTGAATATTGATTTCCGATCTTGCTGTCCGTTTTCTTCCGCGACCAGGTTTAATTTGTATAGACCCAATGGTTTCCGCTAAATGCCTTAAAAAATAATTTACAGTGCTTAAGGCCCAATTTTTTTCTGGAAATTCTTTAAGTAATTTCTTTGCGCCATAGTTACGCGATTCTCTCAGATGTTTAATTAAAATTTTGTCTTCTAAACTTAGAATTACCATTTTGGATAAGTAAGTTTAAAAACTGTCAGAAATGAAAGTTGTCGTTGACATTACGATTCTACACGTACTTGACATACCTGTTCTATTTAATTGCAAAAAATGGATTTTGTTAGGAAAAAAGTGACTTCACAAAAAATTGATACAAGAAAGCTAAAAGATATATCTTCAATTTTTTGAAAAGAATGCTTCTTTCCGAATGTCTCTTAACAATATTAGGTGTTTTTGAAAAAGTTTTCTTAATTCGTTACTTTTTGCAACGCGCTCAAAGACACCAATTCACTAAAACCAAAATGTTACTGGTCCACTTGGTAGCATCTCAAATATCAAATTAGCGCCTTGTTAAGAATTGTTGCGGGAATGTCATATCCGAAAATCATCAATATCGGCCGAGAAATAAAAAAGTTATTAAACATTTAAAAAGGGTCTAACTTAATTTGGCCCACAGTGTACATCGGATCGGACATCGGCTCTTCGTCCAAACCAAAATGGACGCTCTCGGCCTTGATTATTTACTTCAAGAAATTCTACCTTATCTTGCTTGCCATGTGGCTCGGACAGGACCAAAATGAAGGGTATGCGCTGGTAAATAAGGCAGCTTCTTCTAATACAATGGTTTACTAATTAAACTTTAAAATTATTACACAAATTCTTGGTAATTCTATAATCAAAAATGAGACACGTAACTTTCGCTTTCTAGTCTGAAAGCTGTCTGACAGCAGCATAGAAAATACATTACAGGGAGACAGCAGTACGATCTTGATTCGTTTCGGATAGCGCGGAGCGGTGGCGCTGTATTCAAATAATTTGAATTGATGGCAGTAATATTGCTTAGAGAAATAATGGCGTGTAATTTTGAAAACTTAAAATAATATACACGTATGATCGTACACTTCCTCATTACATAAAGTATTAAAAATGTTAACAGAATAAACGTATCTACAGGATAATAAATAAAACTTAAAAATCAAATATTAACATAATATTTTCAAGGGATATTCATAGCCACAATACTAGAGAGTTTATAGGAAATTGTACTGTTATTACTAAAATGCATTTATTTTCAATACCAGTGTTCAAAAACACTATCTAGAGGAATAAGGACTATGTATATTGTAATTATTTTTATTACCGTATTAATAAATAATTTTCAAAAAAATAATTTTTTTTTTTGAGTAAGTCGAAGAGTACCATTTTCTCACGAAATTAACCCCTAAAAACTAGCCACAAAGGCAAGCTGACATAATTTATGAGCGACTAAATCACAAGTTGGGTATTATTATGGCTTTGCATGGCCCTCCACTCGCTACGGGGGTCAATCAATAAGAACTAACCAAGTGCTAACCAAATCTAACCCAAAATTAAGGAAAAAAAGGTAAATTAATAGAAATTTTGCTAGAACGTAGACTTGGGATTTAGCCGCTCTTCATAAATTTATCGGAATGTTATCGTTCGGCTTTGTCGAATCGATGTAATACCGGAACGCATTATTTGTAAACAATTCGTGTTGATCTGAGCCGGCCGGTGTGGAAAAAAATTGGAGTATCATTGCTTGCAGGAGATGTTAATAAATAATAATAATACCTATTTACAAATTCGCATTTGCAGATGCGAATAACTTTAACCAAAATTGGCCTTCACATTTGCAGATGTGAAGGGCCCCCAACAGCCTCCACCCCAGTAGGTATATCATATTAGAGTAGTTAGAGGCACACTATATCCCGACATTTGGCGATGTAAAGGATATATGTACCGATAAAAATAAAACGGTATAGTGCTATGTATTTGCAGATACACAAACAAATTACCACCATACATACTATTACAACCCTCTTACATAAGAAGACAATTGCTCATGCTAGTTTTTGTCTATGATTCCTCATATGTAGGTTTGCCTTACGTTACAGGTTACTTAAGACGATTTTAAAACCATTGCATTGGAGGTAGCGAATTATTACACTCTTGGTTTCTATTAAAAACAGAAATTACAGTATTTGCTGATACTGTAAATATGCCAAAAAATCGTTGCATTTGCAGATGCAGTCAATAGCATAACCAGGGTTAACCACCAAGCAAAAAGATGAATAGTTCGATCTATTAGCAGATACAATCGATCTTGCCCTCCACTGTCTGCAAATGCAGTTGCAGGTAGTAAACAGAAATTGCAGCATTTGCAGATACTGCAAATATGCTAATAGATCGTTGCATTTGCAGATGCAATCGATACCATAAGCAGGAAAACTAAGGAAATTCTTTTGCATTTGCAGATGCATTAGAAGATCTTGTCACGCTAGCTGAGGAAGTAACTTATCCAAATCGAGACTTACCAACATCAAAAGCACCAGATGGTCCTGAACAAAGTAAAACCACCTACCTTTGTTAATAGAAAAAAAAACCGACAAAATCATACCTGCGGGGCCAGAACTACATACCAAGTTAGTTTTTAGATGGGACAATTACTTATTAAAAAGACTAACAAAAAAAGAAAAAAAAAAGAGAAACAAACAGTATAGAGAAGTGTACACCAGCTGTCAACTGCAATGTCCTCACACCATCAAAATTAAATCTCGAAGAGTACTAAGTTCTGCGAAGACAACTACGGTGTCAATTACAGAAACAACTAGTCCATGGGCTTAGTGCTTTACCCCTTCCTTTCAATAATTTAATTAGCCAACTGTCTGAACTAAAATTATACGTTCAAAATTGGCAGAAATTAAAGGTAAACAGTTCAATAATAGCGGTACAGGATTATAAATTCCCTTTCAATAGGACACCACTCCGGTGAGCAAAGTAGAAGACTACATAGGACGGCAAAAAATTTAATTTCAAAATACGCATTCTTGGGGAAAACTGATCTTAAAGATGCATATTTCCTTATCCCTATGCATAGTAGTCAAAAATTTTTTAAGATTCGATTTTTGCAACGTATTATACTAATTTAATTGTGTTCCATTTGGTTTATGTACAGCTCCATATCTTTTCACAAAACTGAAACCAGTTGTAAGATATGTAATTAAAGGGTATAAAAACTGTACTCTACTTAGACGATTGGCTACTTATTGGTAATTCAAATGAGAATTGTTTAAAAGTATAAATAAAATTACAAACATTAGAAGATTTAGGTTTTATATAAATTCCGGAAAAAACGTAGTTATTCCCGCGCAACAATGCTCATTTTTAGGGTTTATACAAGAGAAAAGGGAAATAGGGCTACTGAAATACTAATAGTCCCCCTTGGCCATCACAACCATGGTCAACTGTTCACGGACCTACTGGCAGAACAGTCTATTATCTTTTACCCTGTGAAAAATGCTTGCTCACATCTCCTTGCAGAAAGAAACAACCACTGTGGCTGTAGGGACATTGTCAGGAGAGTTTTTCTACAACAAAGCGTACCTAATGAATCGATAAAATTGATTATTTCTTCATTGACAGATAGCACTCTCAAACAATACGGAAATACTTACAATAAACAAGGGAATTTTTGTTTTTCTAAGCGCCAACAAATATATAACAAAATCGTAAACTTATTCTTGAGCTCCTAAACATTCAATTGTCTTCGGAGTCATCCTACTCTACCATGAACTCACACAAATCTGCACTTTCTTCAATATCGAATATTAAACAAAAGACGAAGCGGTTATAAAAAAGTTTCTCAATGGAACATTTAACATAAGACCCCCAAAACCAAAATACTCAATTACTTGGGATTCCTACCCAGTTCTACAGCGCTTAAAGAGCATGTACCCTCACGAATCCTTAAATCTACAAATCTAATTTTAAAACTAGTGACACTCTTAGTACTAATAACGGCACACAAATCACGGACAACCCGGAAGTGAAAATAGACAATAATTTTAAATATGAATTCATAATTGAAATCAGAATCCCGGATAAAATAAATGGCTTAAACAGGCTTCAACCTAATTTGATATTACCTTATTTTATTAATCAACCTGAACTATGTATAGCCACACTATTAGATACTTACATAGAACGCACAAAAGGAAAATAGGTGCTGCCAGTCAATAAAAGGTGAATAGTTCGTTGTATTAGCAGATACAATCGATCGTACCCTCCCCTGTCTGCAATTGCAGTTGCAGGTAGTGAAACAGAAATTACAGCATTCACAGATACTGTAAATATGCTAATAGATCGTTACATTTGCAGATGCAATCGATACCACAAGTAGCAAAACCAAAGTAAATTTAATACTCACTCACAAAAAGCCCTATCACCCAGCCAGCAGTATAAACACGGAAATATTTGGGGCACACAGCACGCGACACGTGGCAAGTTCAGCAGTTCAAAGAATGGGAGTCATATTACAAACCATTCAGAAGACAGCTGGCTCGACAGAGAAAACAAAAGTATTCTTAAAATTCTATAACAAACTTAGCGTGCATCTTGTTTATTGAACCATTTCTAAAGAATCATATAAATATTAAGCTACAATACTACCAACTTGTTATCATATTACATAAGAATATTGGTATAGTATTAAAAATAAGTTAAAAGGTTAATATCAGTTAAGCGTTAAATTATGATATATGTACACTTATGTGTTATTAAATCTAATGGTTAAAAATTTGGATTTTAGTTTATAAAAAGGACCTTACAAATCTAGGACTACAGAAAAATCGCAATTTTCAGTTAATGTAGATTACATCGCAAATAAACATTTTAAACAGCTACAAAGTGTAATGAGGGACGGCGGAGATGCGAAGGATAATTACAAGATCAATCGACTTACCTACAAGGAAGATCGATCGAAATTATCCGAGCATCTCCGCCGTCCCTCATTACAAACCCACCCAGTCTTTACCTTCTTCCTATCACCCCAAATGCAATGTAATCAAAAATCTCAGGAACCAAAATTGTAATAACGCATCAAGGCCACGAACTCGAGCGGCCAGGGTCGGCTGAATCATCATGTTTTTAGATAACTTCTTTAAAACTTGTACCGGTTGGGAAGAAGTTGTATATTACAAAGTGTAATGAGGGACGCCGGAGATGCTCGGATAATTCCGATCGATCTTCCTTACAGGTAAGTCGATTGATCTTGTAAATATATTAGTTGTCTAATCTAATTTGAAATGCAAGTGTAATTGTTTTCGGACGTAATTGCACAAGTGCATCAAAATCACCGATAATTTTACATGACAGCGTGTTGTTTAAAAACTGCATGAGTTCATTTTCATATTTTGGAGAAAGAATGAAAATGACCGAATGCAGTGTTTCTAAGACAACACGCTCGAATGCTAAATTATCTGGCTATTTTGATGCACGAGTGTAATTCGGAGGAATATTTCCCGAACAAGGACATAGTTTTAAAAAATACATTTTTGTTTTTTTAATATAAAAACGTACATGTAACTATAAACAAAATAAGGAGACGTAAAAATACGATTTTTTTTAATCCGAAACGACATTTTTAATAACACATTTTTATTTTATTTTGACGTTATCTATAAATTGTAAATGAAATTACCATAGATACGTACGATGCAATTATCGTCGTGCTCTTTTGGTTTCTACAGTGCAATTATCGCTGTAATTTTCCGATGATTGCACTCCTCTAATGGGATTTTGTATACATGAGGGAAATATTGTTGATACGAAAATAGGACATTAGACAAAAGGAAAATAATTAAGATCAAGAATATCTGGTTAAGAACATGATAGTAATGTTAACTTACCCTTGGTGAGGATTTCTTTGCACATATTGTAAGTTGCCAACATCCGTTTTTCGTCGGACAAAAAAGAGTCTGTGTCGATCGTTATGTAATTGTGTAACGCTGGCATCATATCTGTGAAGTGGTCGACACCGTTTTTCATAAAAACCTAAATAAAAAAAATTCTCCTCAATACGAAATAAATCAACTTTAACAACTCATAAGAAAAGAGATTTTAAAATAAAAGTATTGGCAAATGATACTAACGATAAATGTTTAAAATCGATAAAACTGGTTAAGAAACAACTAAAATTATATTATTCCATAAACAATGCAATTTTACTTCGCAGACATTTATGTATACCGTCATTTGTTTAATACACAATATCACTAATTATGTACGATTTAAAAGACGTTCTTCGTAGGAAACATAGGAATTTGAAATAGCATATGCTACAATTTTCGATGACATTTAAAAATTCGCTAATTCAAACATTACTTGCAAAATACTGACTATCTAAGCCATAAATTGGAATACAAAAATAAGCTGTATAACAGCTATATTTTGGTTATTAGGGAAGAAAGTAAAACAGTCTATTAGAAAGTGAAAAAATACACTTTCTTTCTAGGCGTCCTTTCTGATATTATGGATATATTAGATTGGGAACTAAAGTGACTGTATCGAAAATCATGGGAAGACAGATAGACATAGTTTGCCTTAACTTATTGTTATTTCTTCATATAACTTATTTCAAAAGTACGATCAATTAATCTGTGCCATAGCTTCAAACAAATATATTTTTCTGCAACCTTTATAAACTTAGTGACCCTTATAGAAATAAAGACAGCAGGAAACGTATATTTTGTTCGAAATATAAAAGGATTATTAGCATTTGTAAAATCAATTTCTAAAAAATAAAAATATGCAAGACTAAACTATGTTTACATCCAATTTAATTAAAATGTATTGAAAAAAGTACAAACTGTATGTACACTATCAGATACTTTAATTATTTATGTGATTTGTACGAAGTGGCTTTAGTATAGGTAACTCCTTTGCATCTGCGCCAGGTACAGAATACACATTCTATCAAATATGGAACAGCTTAAATTAAGAAACAAAATGCATTGCCTGTGGAAATTAATAACAAATTAGCTGCGAGGGCATCCCAATTTCTTATTCAAAGGATCTACCCTGTTGAAAAAAAAAACAATTTTACAAGATTGCTAATATTTCGAATCAAGAGTAAAAACATCGATATTCTGTTCCTAAGATTAATTTCGTATTCTGAAAGACATTTCATGCCACCTTCAGATATATATTCACAATACACTACAGAAATCAATGATTACTTACTTGGTACAGTAATTCGAAAACTTTCCACATGTCAGGCGAGATCTGCTTGCTCGTCAGATCGTAGATCAAGGCTAAAATTTCTTCATAAAATTCTTGGACTTCGTTTTGCAATACCTGTCACAAAATAATAATAAAATTAATTTATATTTCCTAAAATGAAATATTCAGTTTCGAACGCATACAATACTAACTGTAGAACAAAACTGTATTGAAACCACGATGTGAATGTGTTAAGTGATAAATACGCCAGAACTGAAAAATATTGATTTTTTATTGAGATCATTAATTAATAAATATATAGATCAAAAAAAATTGGCCCCATATACCTCACCTGAGCTATGACTTGCAACACCGTAGGTTCCAGCAATCGCATGACCTCGGGTTGTTCGTCCATCACAGTTAAAAGGGTTTCTATAGTGTTCAGCAGACCCATGGCCGTGATGGCCTTCTCGTCTGAACCCTCATCCGTATCCAGCACTTGGTTAAACGTACTCGCTAAGTGCTGACATATCTCGACGGCAATCGGAGCCAGTTGTTGCGTGAAAACGCACACAAGTTTTTGCATAACGCCCGTCACGTCTTCATTTTCCGTTTCTCTGATTATGGTTAAGAGTTCTAACGCGATCTGCTTCACCTAAGAAAAAAATATATCGGCAATTAAATACGTGCCCGAAATTAATGAGAGTTCAGTAAGGATGACAAACGCTTCTATAGCTAAAGAGAATGATAATCGAAAGATTATACATATCGACCATCTCCCAATCAATATAAAAGGTACGATTTTGCCAACTACAGGAAAATATCCCTAACGGCACCAATTACATAATTAATTTGCAAATTTTTAAGAGTATTGATTAGTTCAATTGGTATATTACAACCTTTGAACGTTGCCCTTAAATGATGAGCATTTAAAGCACAATAAAACACCATAATTTTATTATAACATTTCGGGTTTTTGAAATATTTGATTAACATATCAAATTAGAAAGAAGATGCAATGTGTGCAATTATATCAAATAGGTAAAGTTAGACAAAATAGGGATTATTCACAACCGTTATTAAAAATACGTTTGAACATAATATCCATTAATAAATATATTTTACCTGAGGTTCAATATATTTATGACTTCTTTCTTGATAATTTAAAAGAGACTGTAAGGCAATCGCAGCTTCAACTTTCACTGGTAGATCTTTATCAAAGAGGAGAGCCCTTATTGTCAGATTCACTGCCTCCATAAGAACATTTTCCTGAAAAAATAGTATTTTTAAAAGAAAAAATATTTTAGTACATAAAATCTAAAAATACAATAATTGCTTACGATGTTATACACCAGAAAACCTAAATTGTGAAAATTTTACATATCATGACATTTTATGCAGTTAAACCACTTTGCAGGAGAGGTGACAAGACCCATCAAGAACCTATGTTGTTTCAAGTTTTTCAAATTTTTTCTTGCTGAGTTAGATCCGTCAAAGGCCTTTGACGGTTTGAAATGTGTTTTGCTCGAGGAATCGGAAAAATATAGGGTGCGTGGGCCTGCACATTCACGGATTAGGTCATATGGAACATACAGAAAGCAACAAGTTGCGATACAGCGTCGAGAAAACAAACACATTTCTGAGTGGGGCATATCCCAGGAAAGCGCCATTGGTCCTCTTCTCTATGTTTGTACGTGAATTGCCTGGCTTTCTCGGTCATGTTCTGACTTGATAAGCTTTAGACAAATATTGTGTCACTAGGCTTTACTCCTTTTTAACACTAGTAAGCTAGTGCCATGCTGAGCAGGGCTCAAAAATGGTTTATAAAAAACAAGTTCTTCCTAAATGAGGAGGAAATAAACCACGCTTTCGAACCAAACAAGAAGCCGGGCTTGGCTCTCAAAGTGCAATTTTCTCTGAAAGCACGAAATTTCTTGAAATTTATATGGAGCATAATTTGGATCGGATTGAACAGGTGAATCGTGTGTCTGCAGGTAGGTGAATTGGGCTTGTTAATCTGTAAGAGTTGTCATGTAGAGTTTAAAAATGGTCTATTATACAAGCATTTACTCGGTAAGATTTAATATTATATTCTGGGCTGACGCACAGTGCGGCCGCCCGTGGACAAAA
Organism: Pissodes strobi; assembly: GCA_016904865.1. Taxonomy (NCBI): domain Eukaryota; kingdom Metazoa; phylum Arthropoda; class Insecta; order Coleoptera; family Curculionidae; genus Pissodes; species Pissodes strobi. Next base: position 157,911 of record MU182143.1, read on the forward strand.
TTCGAATATCGATACACATCAAATGTACTGCCAATCTGTTGCAAATGATCCAGAGGGAACCAAAGTAGTAAAAACTTATAATATATTTCGCCGGACACCGCGCCCCCGCGGCGTTGTGCATGGGCAAGTCATAACTTATAGCAGCTAAATGAAGGACTGTAGCAATTCAATTAAGTAGTCAATAAAATTAGTTTCGTAGATTGTAGGGTTCAGTGGTTGTGAATTTTTGACAATGACCGCATATACTACAGGTATGTATCTCTGTATTGACATATATGTATAGTAACATCATTTGATATGGGATAAGAGACGTGCATTCGTAACTAGTATGCCATATATGTAAACTGTGATACATTCACCGATTGGAGGAAACTTTTAAAAAGTTCAATGCAAAATATCCTGTGCTGTGGACTGTTACAAATTACTTATGGTTGGTAGTTTATGACCTTGTCAAATTTTTGTGCTACTTCCTGCTAATATAGGAGTTATGATTTTTTTAGTTCATCGACGTATTACCAATGCTGATTTAATTGAAGATTGGATAGGCAATAAAAAATCTGAAAAGTCGTCATATTTTTCAAAATATTTCCATATAGGGGTAAAATTGAATTCTGAACAACTTTCCTCTTTGACATTTTTTGATATCTGGTCATCTAACCTCACTTTTCGCATAGTTAAGGTGGAATTTTTAATTTACCGCCATGACAGTTGTCACGTGACATTGTCATTTATTATGCTGACTTGATTTGCCATTTTTTTTTCCTAAATCTCAATAGTAAAATAAATTCCTATTTGTTGTAAACTTTTTGGATGATACTATATATCATATTGTTCCTGTTATTAAGTTTATATATAATTATTATTCATTTAAATTATTGTTTTAAAGTCTGACCTGTGTTGCCTAAATTGAAACAAGTTTATGTTTTCTGTTATCGTTAATATTGTTCTCTATATTCTTTGTTACATATTGTTTAATATGTGTTATTCAAACCAATTATAAAAATTCAAACCATTTTTTATTAATAAATAAAAATATTGTTATAGTTTGTCCTCTTTATTAGCTTTAAGACCTTTGGTAAAATTTTGCCATAGGCTAAGAAATGGTTCTTTAAGGTGACAAGGAATATAAATGGTTTCTTTTGAATGAATGGATCTCGTTGCTTAAACCCTCGTATTCGCTCACTTATAAGACGTTACATTCAGTGGAAATTCATTTGTTTCTCTTTATTATCAAGCACTAGCAGAAATAACTTCATCAAAAAAAAGTCATTAATGTCAAAAGGTAGAAAAACCCAAGTGATTGTTTATTATCAGAATGTGCGATACTTTCCATTTTCTATAATTTCAATAATAGGGTCCCTAACCTATCTGCTCAAAACCGTTCCAGGTCTAATTATCTTTTTTCAGAATAACTAAAACTGTTATAGATGAAAATGTTAAGCTCCTCAATTAAAGAAAAAATTTTACTTTGACTCAAAATTACAAACTTTCTCAATTCCGGGATAAAGAAAATATCCAGATTTTTATTACTATCCAGAAATTACGGTCCTTATAAAATGAGGTAAGGTCTATCCCGAACATATCAAATATTGCCAAAAACAAGTTCCCAGCTTTTATTCGACATGTTTTTCAAGTAATCTGAAAAAATCTTTCCAAAATTGCTACATTTCAATTTTGACCTCAAATTCTTGATCCCCGACCTCAAAAACCCCTGACTACCAAATTTTAGCCAAATGACGTCAATGACGAGACTGCTATGATTTTTGTCCCAATATCCCATATAAACGAAGCACTGTGTGACGGTGCTTTCATATCTCAAAACAAGCAATAACTAATCGCCAAGGTAGAGAAAACTGTAATTCACTAAAAAAATGGTTTTTAAAGATGTATACAGCCATACAGGGTGAATGAATTTTAAACTTTGATTGTAGTAAATTTTCCATTTGTATGTATGAATAGAACCACTTGTTACTGTAATTTTATAAGTGTGTATTAAAATGTTAATTATGTGTATATTAAAATGTTTGACTGTTGATGGCAGAACACTCAAATTCTGTTTTTTATTGCAAATCTGAAATTTTCTGATTAAAGTTATTTCGGTTTCATTTAAAAATTGTGATTATGGCAATCATTTCTATATTTATTTTTTGGCTGAGGCAATATTTTGTCCATAATAAGAGGCTATTATCTTAGGAATGAAAATATATATGCTCGATAAAAGTTTGTGAAGTAGAAATCTACTTCTTTACATTGAAATACTAACCTGCTTGAAGCTAAACTCTGCAAAATAGTGCAAGACCCAACAGGCTCGAGCTCTCATATGACCCCTATCACTGTTAAATTCAGGGAAGACATATTTAATGAACAACTGATCCAACTGCTCTTTATATGGCTTTTTCTTCAATAAAACATCGGCCAAAGAACCAACCATGTGTAAGGCCCCGTCTTTCTGGGAAGGTTCTGTTGCCGGATTGGTCAGTACTTGAGTCAGCATACCCATCGTTTTGCTCAGCATCTCTTTGCGTTTTTTACAGGCCGAGTGGAGAAGCGTTTGGGCTGCTGTGACGGGGGATACGAAATCTTCGAAAACATCTAAATTAAAAAAATAAACGTGTACACAGCATACTAACTTTAGGAACGTATTAGTGTAAAATAATGTAAACAAAACATAATAATTGCATATACATGTATTTATTTAATTCTCTACCAACTTAGAACTTCACTGCAGGAAATATTTCAAATTTCCAAATAAAATAAATAAAAAAAAAACATGACAAACCTTTCGTCCAAAATATGGGCTAAATATAAAATATCAAAAATAGGACAAAATTAAATGATATACACAATTATTTTGTAATTAATAATGATATTAAAGACTTTCCAAACTTATTTAAAACCAGCCTTGTAACTATAATGTTGTATAAGGTTTTAATCACTGCATTAAATGATTTTAACATTAAATTAGTGATTTTGCGAGTGTTTAATATCTCGCTTCAATTTTGGTTGCGCGTCACCTGAATGTTTAGTCTTAAATTGCATACATTCTTTAAATCTACTAAGCTACTTCACTGTGGGATGAAGCTCTGTAATGAACTATGCAGGCTTTCAGTGGATTTAGAAAAACAGCCTTTTTCTAACGTAGTCGTTTCTTTATACCATTTTTAAGATCTACAGGTTAATATTTAATTAATGTATATTTATAACACTAGTGTCAAAGCTGCATATACATACTATACACAATAGAGAAAAACATGTCTTGAACATATCTAAAATTGAGGATCGCAACAATAAATTATACTATAATTAATCATATCTATTAGAAATTTACTTGCAGTACAATATTTTGTTCTCGATATTGCAGGTTGCAATATGCTTTTATATTCACGGCTGCTTCATGTGAAGCGAGCTGTCAAAAAGTGAAACCCCAAAAGCCTGGAAATACAAATCTATGCTATATTTCACACATATTTGATGGCGTTTTTGTGACCGTTAATGGTGTACTTCCTATCTTCGCTCATGCTAAAGTCGTAACTGTACTTACCAAACTTAACTCTGATATATTCATGTGGATCTACAGTCCACAACTCATGGTCCTCAGCCGAATAGCTCATCAATGGGAATAATACGTCTTGTATAATAGCAGGCATATGAGGTTTTAGTATTCTCCATGTATGAGCATGAGACACAGCCTGGAATGAAATTTAAAAAAAAATCTTAATAGAGCTACAAGCTCTGCCTAATTTGTTGCCAATTTTAAAATTACTTTATTTAATTTTTTTTATTATAGTTATTATACATATATTTGTATAAAATTTCCTTAAAACGTTTTAAGATATTACTGTGGAGGGAGTATGATTTTACTGGTGTTATCTGATAATATTAATTTCTTAACTACATATTAACCTCAGCTGAAAATTAAACTACTAGAAAATTGACCTCTATTAGGATCAACTATCAGTTTTTTGTACTCAGGAGTAGATGTGCTTCGGTGGTAGCGCTTGTGTCGGGTACAGGTGCACAAATTAATTAAATTACAGTAGTCCATTGGTGAGTTTCCACTGTCAGCTGCAACAAGGTATTCCCCATTATGGGTTTGTCCTCTATCATACTTGGGCAACTTCAACGTAAAATATTTACAGGACATCGCTGCAACTATTGTTTGGCATTGTATCTCTTCAATTTACACTACTAATAATGTTATGCCCCGTATTATTGAAAAACAATCCTCTATACAATTGAAAAGAATTGTAAAATATTGTGAACAGAAAATTAAGTGATTAAAGCATGTTTCTAGTGATAACGCTACAGGGGTTATATTAATACCAGCGAATATTAACTACGATAAGAAGATTCACTCTCCGCGCCGACACGTCAACGCTATGTCTCCTTCCCCGCGCGAAAACTAGCATGATACTGGCATGTGACCTTTGGACCCGGCGCACACTGGTCGAATTTCTAGGAAAGCTGGCCATAATAAGGTTTACCAGAAATAAGACATAATAGTATACTATGATACAAGTGTATAAGAGGATCTTTAAAGCACGCGCGACATATTTCAAAACACGACGCGCAGCGGAGTGTTTTGTAAGTCGCAAGGGCTTTAAACGCCTCTTATACACGTATATCATACGCTATTTTTTATTACGAATGCATCATAATCTCAAAAATGTTTTAAATATTAAACTTAAGGGATATATTGACGAATATATTAATCTGTCACATTTGACATGATCAAATGTTTCTATAGAAACCTTTCAAAAAGTAGGTGCACCATAAACATTATTTTAAGCACGCTGCAGCGTGCGATAATCGTTGATTATGATGCATGCGTAATAAAAAAGTTATTAAGTATTACACGTTTAATATATCGTGTTTTAGACAAATAATTATTGGCTTTTTTGCTCATCACCTATATTTATATATAGGGAGTATCAATTATCACTAACGATAAAAATCATGTATAAAAATCATTTGTATATTCTTAAATCGTTTTAAAAAATGATTTTGAAAATTAAGGGCTCCTTCGTTGTAAAAAAGGGTTTTAAATTTTTAATTCGATGATCCAAATTTTGTTTTTGCAACGGTTAATTCAGGAGTCTCACGAGCAAAATGGATGTTAAGCGGACGACAGAAACGCGTTGATGAGAGCCTGCAATTTTCCCATACATGTATTTCAGAGTTATCGCTATTTTTAAAAATTAATATAATAGGGACGAAACTAGTAAAAAATATAGAAGTATCAGTGCAGCTGTTGTTCAAAAACACTTGCTTATATTCTGACTATCTCAAGGTAATATCAAAGCCATATTTACAAATTAAAACTAAATTATAAATTTTTTATCTGCTGATTCAGCCAAAGTATTTATTACCTCTTTTTATAATAACATCAGTCTTGCATCAGCAATAATGATTCTACTGAAATTTCAGCTTCAGTTTCACTTACTACAATATTATGGGACTAGGGGTGGGCGACAATAATCGATTATTCGATTCACTTTTAAGAAATTACCGATAAATCGACTTATCGATTAATATTTCATAAAATATCGATAATCGATTATTTCGATTAATCGATTATTCAGTTATTTGCTAAAATATTAAGCGTTTAATCAATTATTCAATTTCTTGCCCACCCGTACCGATGACTTTACAACAGATATAGCTTTTAAAATTCCAATTTAATAATGCGTTGTATTAAGGGTAATTTAAATGACATTTGAAAATACCAATCTGTCAAATTCACGTCCGTCACATTTTAAAAATACGAAAAAGAAAGTTCGTGGCTTTAGCGGACATTATTTGCCAGATGCGAGGTCAATTCACTACTATGGTCTGCAAAATTTATGGAAAGCCTCCTGCCTCCTGCCTGGAACCAGGTGCCATTTCTACGAACATCATCTTACCGCTGCGTCCCGTCAAGTACGGTTCATAAGACGCAGGCAAAGCAATTTCCATCATCTCTGTCATATGGCTGCATCGACCTGACGAGATCCATACAGATCGAAACGCGTCGTCGATTTTGCCGACAGAGATGGCGGAAATTGCTTATGGTTCACACACTTTGGCTTTCCATAATTTTTGGAGACCATAGTCACAGCTTACCAAACAATCAGGTATCCAACTCTTAAAACTTGAACGGTATGCGCATTTCCTCGCGCAGGCCGCCATTTTGGGTTAAAATCTATCAAATTCGACAGTGTTGGCTCGTCGCTCGTGGTCGTGTCAGATGAGTTGTTTGTGTTAGCCAGTGTCGTAGTTACAGTTTAGGTATATATATTTTCTAGTTACAGTAATTAACAGTGTACATACTTCTTACTATGATATTGTTTATCCTAAAATGAAGATTATGTTACAAATTACCTTAAACAAATTAATTGTTTTAGTAGTTATTTGTGTTTTTAGAGCGTAAAGTAACGGATTGCCGCTTGAGAAAGAATGTTACCGCGGAGCGCGTTAATCTTTCGAAAATGGCAATCTTACTTTGCGCTCAAAAACACACAGAACTTTTTCTATAGCCGCATTTTTTAAAATTAAATGCATATTTTTCTCTATACTTATTCTGAAATTTGCAAATGACTTGTCATTTTTCGCATATTATATTCGGGCATATTTAGAGCAGGAGTGCCAGCAACAATTAATTGTAACAAACGCACGACTGTCATATATTTATACTTTTGGTTGCCATGACTATTCATTGCACACTCGACGGAAAAAGTGAGAATTTTCTTTTCCATGTACGCTTTAGAACATAAAATAAGGATGCCGCGGCATTCGTCGATTTTGCGATTTCATTTGAAATTAGTAATTAGTTATTTTGTGCACGGCTGTAGAAAAACAATTATTGTACAGGGTGGACCGTTTAAGAGGGGCCTATACCTGATCTCGAAAACGACGGGGGTTGCAAAAAAAATAAATACAAAAGTTGTTCCTAGTAAAATTATCTTTATTTTTTTTATATTTTTCAATCGACACGTTTTTATATACAGGGTGATTAAACAAAGTTATAATTTTTTCAATGAAACGCCCTATATTTTATTACATTTTTGGATTCTATTTAAAATTCTAAGCATATTTGATGTTATACCTCTAGAGTTAGTACTTTCACAGCTATAAACAGTTGAAAATCGGTACTTTGGTTACTTTTCACCCTGGTATCTAGAATACCATTAGAGATGGAGCAAAATGAATTCCACATTCATATCTTAACTTTTCAAGAGCTATCTGACGGTACTAACTGGCAGGTGGTACGATGGGTACCAAATCTGGTACCTCGGAATGTGAAATTAATTTTACTTCATCTCTAATGGTCTTCTTGCTACCAAGGTGAAAATTAGCCAAAGTACCGATTTTCAACTGTTTGTAGCTGTGAAAGTACAATCTCTACATCCAATATTCTTAGAATTCTAAGTAGAATCCAAAAATTTAATCACATTTCCGAGCGCATTTGCACATGTCACAATTGTGACATTTTCTCCATGTTCTGACCCTATCAAATGCACTCTTCTAGCTCCCTTCTGTGCTAGCACCCTCTGCTGATGGTGTAGCATGAGCCTACAGCCCTTTTCGTCCATATTGTAAATATGTCCAGGCTTAAGAGGTTCTTCAGCTACTGAAAATAATCATCCACAATGAAATGATTTAATTTCTGTGCACGAGCAGGATTTAATTGTTGGTCATTGTGACAGGTAATAAATCCGTCATTGTGACAGGTAATAAAGCCGGCCTTATTATCTGTCTAGGCAGGTAATAAGGCCCGGGCCTTATCACCTATCTGGTAGTTTGTACTTTTGGTTTTGGTTAAATTTACAAAATAAACAAATAATTTCAATGAGCAGTCTACAAGTGTTGTTGACATCATCATAAACCTATGTTCCAAAATATTGACACAACTTAATTGCACTGATGAAAATATCATATACCTTTTATCGGGAAATTTTATAGCACAGCACTTGAAATCTAGCGGATTTTGTTTACGGCGCACTGTTGCCAAGCGGTGTGGTTGCCGCTCTTCAGCATTAGCGTATAGCCGTTGCGCTATAACTTTTTTTGACATGCGCAGTTATAGAATTTCGACTAGCGTCTAGCCGTTACGCTATAACTTTTTCGAAAGCTTGTTGACTATTGAATGCAGTGGAATGTATTCGCGGAAACATATGCAAGCTGCTGCTGCGAGAGAGGGAGAGAGATAGAGAGAGGGAGAGAGAGAGATGAAAATGCTTCCAAAGATATACGGAAATCTGATCTGAAGAATCCCCACGACGACTCTGTTGCCTTTATAGCAAGAATTGATCAATTTTTCAAAAAAATTTCGAACAATTCGTTGTCCTGCCAAATATTTGTCAAAAGTTATTAAGTATTTCTCAAACAGTTCAATTTAGCCACGCTTGTCCCGGGTTCCCCAAGAATTTTGTTATTCAATAAAACATACGAGTTAGGTTATATTATACTACAAAAACTTTAAAAGTAGTTATTAATAAAAATAAGCTTATTATATGGAAAACTCGCTAATTATTCATTTTTAGTTTTATATAGATACATATTTGATAACGAACCTATGTTATACCTTAAATAGTTATTTTTGTAAAAATAAATCAATATTTCTATGATTTCAGTGGTTTATATTTCCTTTCTTCTCGCTTAAGACAATATCTTATAAAAAAGAACTAAGTATAGGTACCTATATTTAAAACAAAAAGTTGATATCTATTTCTTGTGGTTCAGCGAGAATGTAGGTACACCAATATTCAAATAAAAATTAACTAAAACCATTGATTGCATCCAATCAACGATAAAACTAAAAAAAAAGATATAATATCAAAACTCCAATCCTGTCTATTTAAAATTGAATACTCCTTATCCCGGCCCTGTGTTTTAACCCGAAATGGCGTCGGTCACGTCAGATTTTTATTTCCACTTTGACAGGAGAGTCGGCTAGCTGATTGTTTGGTAAGCTGTGCCATAGTAGTGAATTGAACTCGCATCTGGTAAATAATGTCCGCTAAAGCCACGAACTTTCTTTTTCGTATTTGAAAATATTTTCAATACAACATATGAAGCAAAAAAAAACAGAGAAACGTAAATGCTCGAACAAGGCAGCAGCAGGGAAAACTGCGACGTCACAAATTTAGCCAAAAAGGAATCCTCATTTCGACGCGCCATTTTCTGATAATCTGGCTTCAGTTGTTGCACAATTAGGTATAACACCAACACATAACCTCAACGGAGTGTTAGCACGTTAGCAGTATAGTACATCAGTCTTTATCTTTTTATTATGTATTTGGGCAATACTATATGATAAGAACGATCACTCTCCGCGGCGGCATGTCAACGGTGTGTCTCCTTCCCCGCGCGAACACTAGCAGAATATCGGCAGGCCATGATACAAATAAAATAATCATGTTGGCAGGCGACCTTTGGCCATTGACCAGCTCATCCTTTTGTCAGATTAATTTCCACGCCTAAATTCTATAGTCGAGTCAATATTCGATATAAGATAATATCGCTATTTTTTAGTTGTGTTGTATTACAAAATAGGAATGAAATATACAGTAAAAATATTGTGCGAAACCTTTAACCAATTTTTTAAATATTAGTTATTACATACTTTGACTATTGTTATCAATAATAACTAATTAAAAACGTTACCAGATTTTTGAAACAGCCAGTTGAATACAAACTTTATCAAAATATTTATTTGGTGATAATAATAAAAAAAAACCATAACGTAAGTTTGACAGGGCGCTGCAAACAATTCAGAAGATATCAATTGAGTTTTTCCAAAGCCAAATAGAGTATTAGAGTGCTATAAATAATTTCGTCATAAATTTGATTAAATATACTGCAAACGAAAATATCGTTTATGGCCAGCTTTTATTTAAATTCAACCTGTGTGCGGCGAAGTTCGCCGATCGTTACCAGGCAACGAAGAAAATAAACGACGATTCCTTTGTAGCGCTCTCTTGCCATTGAGTGGACCTTCTTGTCGTAGTTAATATTCGCTGTTAATACCTTGCTTGTTGCTCAAAATATGGAGCAATAATAATTTCATTTCCCTGATTACTACGTAGAAGTGTTAAAACTCTCACCTGATTTAAATAATTTAGCGTCTGCTGGAGTACCCTAGGGGGTACCCAGTGTCCACCACGGTACCCATCTAAAACTCTTAAAAGTACTTCTAAAATTCCTGTACTGAATGTTTGCAGGTACCATTCTGCAAAGTCGTTGTATTCTTTAGAAACGTGTCCAGGTGATCCATATCTAAATATTACAAAAATGTATCACTGAAAAAATCTTCAATCTTAAAATATGTTCTTACCTTTCAAACATTCTGTACAATATATGAAGTGCCCACTTTTTGCACTTCCACCAAGGTAGATCTGGTCTTTCATCTTCATCTGGCTGTAAAGCTGCAGGTGGTACCGCTCTCTCCACAACCTATAAAATACAAATAATATTATCAACATCATATATAACTAGTTTCAAGGGTGCAAACATAGACGAATTCATTATTTACATTCAGTTCTACCACTTTAAGAACAACACTCTGTATTCCTTAAATTCCCTTAGCCAAGCAATGTAATTAATTTAATAAGTAATAGAAAGACTTCGTAATTATTGTTAAATATTAAATCTTGTTTTTTGCTCAAATAAATAATACAAATGGTCCAGGTCATAAATCAAATCTAAAGAAAGCTTTAGACCAAATTGTACAACTCACTAAAAAATATTATTGTACAATTTCAAATATACACATATTTTCCCCTCAACAATCAAATCCTGTGTAAATATTCAGTGTGAAAAAGTATGTAGTGGCACACAAAACTGAAAACTCATTAATAAAATCATAACATTTCACATTTTTGTACAAGTCAAAAAATGATATCTATCAGTAAATTAACCGATTATTTATAGGATGGCTCTGATTTAATTCTTTAAATTATCACCATTGGGACTTTTAATCCTCGGCAAAATTCACTCCAATATAGTTTTATCCACAATATTGAAACACAATTTTGCAACTAGATGCGCGTTTCGTTAACAATGTTAGCATTATCAGGAGATGATTATGTATTTATGTATGCCAATTACATTGGTTCAATGCTTACACACGCCATACAATGACAGTGAAAAGAAAAAATCTATAACAAAAAGCATAGTAACTCACTTCCTAACACACATAATTGGTTCTACTCATCAAAATAATGACATACTCATAAACATGTCTAAATCAAAATTGTAAAAACAGCCTTAAAAATTATACAATTAATATTAGAATCACACAAAATGTAATATTTAAAAACTCCTTCAATAAATAAAATGAATTCACAATAAGAATCTGCTTTATTTGACTATGAAATTCCCTTTATGGCAAGTTCTTTAGGTTTACTGGCAGGACATTAAAACATTTTCTGGATCAAAATCCAGGACCGTCTTGATACCTCTTCAAACGTCAGTACAGGGGTACTAGATCTCTCTTTCTTACCGCTTGTATCATACTCATGTATATCATTAGGAGTCAGGAAGGCGACGCGGCGCCGGCGTACCTCTTAGCAAATAATAGATTTTCCAGAATATACAGGCAGGGCACAGTAGTTATTCCCAGGGAAGCAAAGACATCCCTGCAATTAGCCATGTACCTCAGACGAGCGAGAACCCTCACTGCTCTCCTTTGCAATAGTCTACTAAACCCCAAGGAGTGCCCCCAAGAGAGGATTGCATAAAACACATGCGATTGGAAAAGGGAAAAGTAAGCTATTCTCAAGATGTTTGGAGAAATACAGGATAAGTTCAGGGGTGCATAAATTCCCTAATTCAAAGTACCAGCAACATCCGTGTGAGGACCCCATTGTAAGCCCGACTAAGAACTCCCTGAAACCTTGCCTGAGACCTATGGTCATCATTCTCAGGCAGCTCCCATATAGACAACACCATTATCTCTGTTAAGCAACAGCAAGCAGAACTACAGCTCAGACCCCCCTTAAGCAGCCACAGATCCTCTCGCAGTCTTCCAGTGTTCTATCGGTAAAAGATATAACCGTGTCGTCGGCAAATAGTGAATTTGGCTTTGTTGTTGGTACATAGGTCATTGATGTAGATCAAGATTATTGCTTAGGTAAGACATAAGCATTTTTATACCATCATGACCGAAATTGTAGCTTTTTCAAGGATACTGTGGTAACCTTTTCCAAGGATACTATGGTAAGCACCGCCAAAAGCCCTGCCGAGGTCACAAAACAGGACGACGTTACCATTTTTCTGTGGAAGGCCTCCATTATGGAAGAAACTAAATCCAGGATGTCCATGACCGAACTTTCCCCGTCGAAAGCCAAATTGATCGTTCGAGAAAAGGTCATTTGTTTCAAAGAAAGCAAACAGTTTTAATGCCATGCACTTTTCAAATATCTTTGAAACAACTGGTGGTAAAGAAATAGGCCTATAGTTTTCTGGCATTTCCGGGTTACCCTTTTTATAAATCGGTTCAACTATATTATTTTTTAAACTTGAAGGAAAGGCGTTACTTCTAAAACAAATGTTCATCAATTTCGTCAAAGGTGTTAAGGGGATTCATCAGCAGTATTTTTTTCGTTCCCGATTTTCTTCGTTAATATACATAATAGTGAAAAACAGCCGAGTATAAAACTCGTTTAGAATTACTGTATCTAGGGCAGTACAGTCATAAAAAATTGAATATCTTAATTTTAATTTTTAATATATTAGGGGAAAAAAATAACAAAAAAATAAGTCTGTATGGCCCTAGTGGATCATAATTTAGACATATTGATAAAAGAAAATAAATTTTCCATCAAATAGTTGGTCCATAATCCTGGAATAAAGATTTTGAGACAAAATCGCTGATTCGACACGCCCCCTTATCGCACAAACACATGAATTTATTTAGAATTATTTCTTCTGGTAATAGCTGCCAGCGGCGCGAGGCCACGTGCTGTGTGTCTGTCGTTTACAACCTGACCTTGGGCCGGTCGGGCGATCGCTCGCTAGGCGAAACTAGTTTCCAGAAATATAATATTTGGTATTAATATTTATTTTGTAGACTTTGTTCCAAATGATATTGTAGCCCCTGCTCAAACTTTTCCCAGATATAGGTGGCCCATTAGTGTAACAAAGTCCTGTATCTCTCTTAAATATAGAGATAAAAAAAAATTAAATACAAAAATTGTAAGATATGTTATGGCGCATATTGTGAAAATATTTTCAATTATACAGGGTGCTTTATAAAATCCTGTCGTTCGTTTTTTTTTACTTATTTTTATGGAATGCCTTGTATATTATTGCACATTTAGATTCTGCATAAAATTCTTGACACATTTCGTGAATAATGTTCATACCTATCTCGTTTTTCGAAATATTCACAGTTGAAAATCGGCCATCTACCGAGCTTGACAGCCTGTACAATCTAAACGGCTAAAGATAGGGCAAAATGGTTTGCACTTTTCTATCTCGGTTTTTTATAAGCTATCGTTTAACGCTAACTTTATATATATTTAACGGAACTTTTTAGGAGTTCCGGTTAAATTTAACCTGTGGTTAAATAAAAAGTTAGTGTCAAACAATAGCTTATGAAACACCAAGATAGAAAAGTGCAAACCATTTTGCTCTATCTTTAGCCGTTTAGAGTTTACAGGCGGTCAAACTTGGTAAATGGCCGATTGTCAACTGTCAATATTTCTAGAACAGTTAGAGATAGGTATGATAGGTAATAGGTGTTCCGGGATTTGCAAATGTGTGGGGGGAAAATAATTGATTTTAGCAAAAAAAGGATCTTATCAGAGCAGATGCGAAGCTGCCGCAATTTATTTTAATTTATGCTGTTGTGACTACCGTCTTACCATAGGAAAGGCTATTGGAAAGGTAACTCCTAAAGCCTACACAAAGAGATTTGATGAGAAATTGAAAATAAGAAGATCTAAAATGAAAGCAAAAAGATTATTTTTCAGAAAGGCTACGAAAACATATCCTCCAGATAGTGATATAAAACTAAAGAGAAAGTGTTTCTAACAGAACTTGCAAAGTCAGGGGAACAAATTTTAACAATGGGAAGTGACACGAGGCAGCAGTCTGGCAATCCATTGTGGATGCAGGGAAGAAGATTTCCATTGGCAGTCTCCAATTTTGGAGCTGTATGTAAATTAAGAAAAACACTGTGAGAATCTTGTGAAATTTTTTTTATATTCCAAATTTACGCTATAATCGAGGTTAAGTGTCCCTCGACAGCGGAAAAGTTGACTCCAGAAGAGGCAATTCAGCAGAAAAAAAATTACATTTGCTACAATACATAATGGAAAATCGTAATTAAAACAAAATCACACTTATTTCTACCAAATACAAGAACAGCAACCAAAAGGCAAGACATTGTATTTTCTGTTATGGACTCCATTAGGATTTCTTGTAGAAAACGTATGATATTTGTTATATTATTATAAAATATGTTAAAAAGAATAAACATAGCAATGTACAGGGTGTCCGGTTATAAATGTAACCCCCCTTTAACTTTTTTATTTGCCCACGTATAAAAAAATTTTAAATTCAAAAGTTGTAAGGAATTTCATACAGTTTTCTGCGGTGTTACTAGAAAAACAATTGAACATCGAAATTCTACTGTACAGATTGAATTAATGTTTTTTTTAATGGGACACCCTATATATTCTTCTGTATATCCATAGAGCTCTTTAAGGCGAGTTCAGTAATATAAGGTTTGTTGGGTCTAGCTATAATAGTTACCACGTAAATTGCAAGAATGTCGGGTATCAGAATTATTACTGAACCCCCTCTCCTAAATTATTTATTCGGTGAGCTAGAAAAAAATGTTCCTTCAGAAGCTTTTCTGATGTTCAATTGTGTTTCTAGTACCACCGCAGAAAAGTTTCTGAAGGAACCTACAACTTTTGTATACAACATTTTTTTCTAGCTCACCAAATAAAGAATTTAGGAGAGGGGTTCAGTAATAATCAGATACCCGACATTCTTGCAATTTACGTGGTAACTATTATAGCTAGACCCAACAAACCTTATATTACTGAACTCGTCTTAAAGAGCTCTACCGATATCCGGAAGAATATACAGGGTGCCCCATTTAAGAAAACATTAATTTAATTTGCACCGTAGAATTTCGATGTTCAATTGTTTTTCTAGTAGCACCGCAGAAAACTATATGAAGATCTTTACAACTTTTGTACTTAACATTTTTTTATACGAGGGTAAATAAAAAAGTTAAAGGGGGGTTACATTTATAACCGGACACCCTGTACAAGGTGTGGCACCGGTCCGGACGGTCCGGTCTATTTACGAAAATAAAAATTTTGTAAAATGTTTGTTGTAACGTGATATACCTACATTGATAAATTTTCGAAGTATTATTAACTGTTTTTAGGTCATTATCAATCATTATTTTAGAATAATTTAAAATGTCTTAATCGGCCTACGACACATTTTTTCCTGCCATTTTTTTGGCCTTGTGCTTAGCACATTTAGCCATCTGTTCCCGAGTAGGAACAACTTATAAGTTAAATAATGCAGTACTTTTATAGATTATGTTATTATACCGACTAACGTAACTTATTGGCATTTTTTTATAATTACCTAATCACCTTTACTCTCTCAAATATCTTTATTGTATTTAAATAGAAGTGTGTTGTGCATTGTGTGTTAGTGTGTTATATGATAAGGTTACGCACAATACACATCTACCTTAATCTTTACTCACTATAATACTGGATATTGTATTATATGACAAGGGATTTTAGTTAGGGACACTCAGTTCTCGTCCTGGAGCCAATGCAGATCATTTATTTTATAGACAAACCACATGGGGGCTCGGATCGGAGGGTAATCACAACAGAAGAAAAACAAAGGAACGTCCACAAACTAAAAATCTATATGTGCATAAATGTAAAAGTATGTTTTACATTTTGTTTTTAGATAGCTTTATATATTTTTTCTACGACCGTGCGTGAAATATACTTTCACGCATCACTACTAATGAGTGAAGTACAATTTCACGCACCGGTGCGTGAAATACAACATATTCCTTATGGGATTTATTTCACGCATACTTCCATAAGAGCCCATGTACGTGCGGATCCAAAATGAACAAGTGGCTATGCTTGTCCTATTTTGATTGAAGTTTTGCAAGCTATGACAACGGCCATTAAAAAGAATAATTATTGTGTAATTACGTTGATCGTGCAAATATTGTTAGAAATTTCAAAACTATGGACTCAGATTCTGATCTGGAATTATGTGGTACTCCGCCAGAAATAACAGCCGCAGCCAATATTGCAAGCGAATCCTTATTGCCGAGCAAATCCCTCAAAATTTATGAAAGTACTTATCATTATTATTATTATTATTATTATTGTATTATTTACGGTCGTAGAAAAAGTATAGTGTGCAACACGTGCGTGAAGACTTTTATACACTCATGTTATATTGCGACCCTCGCCTTCGGCTCGGGCAGCAAACATCACATTCGTGTATAAAAGTTGACTTCACGCACTTGTTACACAATATACTATTATAAACATAGATTACATTTTCTCATCATTTATTAGGTAAGCCATATATGAACTATGAACTATGACACGTAGGGAGTAAGGAGTAAGCCAAGATTTCCCAATTCTCCATACAAAAATTTTATCCCTTCCGTATTATGCTTGCATTCGAAGCCTACGACATATTATTATGCATTTTTTTTTGTAAATAGGCTTGTATATTAATTTTGCAAATTTCAATGCCTTTTTACGTTATTTGATACATATATACAGGGTGGGTGATAGTTTAAAAGCGAAAAGCATTTAATATTGCCTCTACCAATGATAGTATGAAAATTTGGCAAAATACGTCAATTTACATATCAAGGGGGACATTTTTTAAGGCATTTGTTGCCATGTTACTTTCAACCTCCTGACTCCCAGAGCATCTACCCCTAAAATTTTAAATGGCAACCCCTATTTCTTTTACCATTTTTGTGTTCCTTATGAAATTCTACATAAATTGTATTTACTTTTCTTTTTAAACTGTGATACTTAACCTCACAAATTAATTAAATGTAGTTAATATCTAATTATTTTAAAACGGATTGTATTCACCGCCTCATAGCACTTCGTTTAAAAATGTTTGTACCTACCAATACTTACATTCCAAATTATTGGTAGAGGCAATATTAATGCTGTTCGTTTTCAAATTGTCACCCTGTATATATATTTTTTTGAAGACAAAGAGGGATGATTTTTTCTTTCGTTTTTATTTAATACCGTCTTCTACAAATTCTAGATCCTAGATTTAAAAGAGGTCTAAAAATTAGAAACCCCCCTCGAGATAATTAAATATTTATTATATAGATTTATATTATATGTAGGTATATTTTTAGATTATTTGTAAAGACATGATGGTACCAATTTATTATTGGAAATGTATAATTTTTATAATTATATTAAAAACCTATCATTACCAATCTAACATAATTTCTTATTTTTCTTTCTTTTTTGATATCAATAAATAAATGACTGACAAAAATCAATAGAACGGGTTTTTATAAGCATCCGTATCTAAAAGTTATAGTCTAAGCTTTAGAAGCAGACAACTAAAGTGAAACTTCTGAAATATATTGTGAATTGAGTTTTTATTATTTTTTTTAGCTTTTTTCCAACTTTTGCTCCCGGTTTCGACACTTTTTTTATTTTGTTTTTGTTTTTTAATACATCATTTTTTGTCTTTCCATTTTTGCCATCCCCGACCTGAACTTCTTTGCAGTTTTTCGCCGAAAACAGCGTTTCTCTAAGTTTTTTTTTTATACATATTTTTTCAGATTTCATTTTATAATACTTTTATTAACTTTCGGAACAATTTCTTACTTTTTTTTTCAATTTTTTTCCCATTTAAACTTTTATTTTTTCATAAAGCATTTTTTTCTTCCCCTTTTTGCCATCCCCGAACTCGTAGCTGAACTCCTTCGCCCTTTTTTCGCTTAAAACCGCGTGTCTAACTTTCCTTTTTTTTTATTATTTTTCTTTCTTATTTCGTTTTATAATACCTTTTAAGTTTCCGAACAATGCTTTACTTTTTTTCAATTTCTTCCCATTCTTTCGAACATTTTTGGGTATCCGAGGAGGTGGGGGCATAATTCCTCCCCTCGATGCAACGGGGTTTTCCAAAAAAAAAACCTTTAAATTAGAGCCCCGGTCCCCCATATGGTCAAAGGTAGCCCCCCATGAGGCGCACCTACCATAAAAATTTCGACCCAGTAGCTCTTCCCGTTCTCCTGGGATTAATTATTTTACTTTTTTCCTCTTTTCATTTGAGTTTTTCATATTACGCCTGACTGCTGATGTTGTCCGCCTCCAAACACACGTAAAGTGCTTGTCGACGGCCCGACGGTGACTGCGACGCCGACGTGGCAGTTGGCAGTCCGGCGACGTAACGTAAAATGCAGTGTTGTTTTCGCACAACTTAAATCGAACCGGTGGGCGGTGCCTAGACAGAGAACGAAGAGTAGCTTGCCTTTGCTAGAAAGGCACGCCGTCGGAATCTCGTCTCACTGATAAATCCCCTTAATATTATATTTTTAATTAATTTTATAAGTTTAACGTTAAATCCAAATAAGTCTTGGCTATTTTTATTTTTTAAGGTGTAAATGACCTCAGATTTCATTAAATGATACATAAAAGAAAAGGAGTTGACTGGGGGAACTAATAAGTTCAGTCTCTCTAATCTTTTGGAACATGCCTTAAAACATTCTCAGCAATATTACGACAAAAATCATTAAAATCATCTGGGACCTAAGCCGTTCCTCCTTCTTTGTTGATTTATGACATGCCACAAGGTTTTAGTAGAGTTGTTAGAGTGCTTTATTAAACTGTTGTTGGCTTTTATTTTGGATTCCTTTATTTTGTTTCTGTACTCCTTCATATTCCTGTGCATTCACACATCCATACCTCCTCTATTCGCCTCCCTCAGGAAGATTAGATCTTACATTGTATTTTTTTCCGGAAAAGAGTTCAGGTAAGCCTCCTCAACTTAATACTTTACACAATCCAAACCTGATGTGTCTTACTTCGCTAGATATAACATAAAAATATATTCATATATTTATTTGAACTGGACTTGTAGGTCGATTTTGCTACATGAATAATGCTCTCCAAAATGCAGCAGAAAAAAAACCATAAAAATTACAGAAGCCATTTGCATCGATTTGCTGACGATTGCGCGAAAATATAAACAACTAAAATGCTGAAATGAAACAAATCTTATGCTCAAATTTTACCTGTCGGCATACTTCCATCCACTGTGCAAAGGTCTCTTTACTAATCAGATCGAAGGGCAAAATGTATTGGGTGAGTGCAAAATATACCTTCAAACCTTCCTTTTGCAACAGTACTGACTGTTCAGACGGATCAGCCAATAACCTAACCTAAAAAAATAACAACCTTTCAACATAGAATAACTTGAATACAAGACATAGGGATATATCGATAGTAAAATATAAGATTTGATCTCCTCATCGCATGAGAACCAACTTGGAAGCTGTTGCATGTATAACATGAGGTGCTAGATCATTTAACATGTCACATTTTAGAGGTCAGGAAGAAAATCAAAAATGGTGCTTCTAAGTTTTTCTTTAAATCAGATGTACTACCAATTCCATTGTTAAAGCGAGTGCAGTTGCAGGTACAATCAATTTTCTACAAAATGTCATTAGACTGAAATTTAATCAACTATTATTATCAAAAGAGATAAAAATAAAATTATACTTCAAGTAAAACGTTTATGATTGTTAAGAATGTCCAACAGCAAAGTTTCAAAACTTCAAGAGACAATTGCAAAGATATTGGGTGGTTATTGATAATCAAACACCCAGAACTTACCTCCAATTGGTACAACTGAGGTAGTAATAGGTTCATAGCTTCATGTAACGGTCCTCTTTCTTCAGCCTTTTTATATTCAAAATTCTTTACAAGCTGATACAGGCATAGAAGAGAACCATGCCAACCACTAGGATCTGGATTTGAGAGATATACACTAATCTAAAAAACAGAAAAAACAATCAATTAGTCAGTTTTCAAACCTTTATATCTATTAAAAGATCTATGTTGCCTAAAAACTATAAAACAATCCCACATTAATTGATTCATACATGGTTAAAACCGTTGCCATTAGATGGCAGCTCATTCAGTACAATATTTGGAAGAATTTTATAGACAGGTATTCTTCCACAACTTCATGTCTCTCCCTCAAATAGGATAAATTACGTACCCGGCGATTGAAACGAGAGATCTATTTATTGCCACTACTAAACATTGGATTGAAAATGGTACTACCAAATTTGATGCGTTATCCGGACTAGGAAGATCAAGTTTCTACAATCTGAATGTTTCCGAGATCTTACAAACTTTTCAAAATTATCAGGGTAATAAAAATAGGGCAAAAAGTTAAATTTTTTAAAATTCTCCCTGCATCCGCTGGACTTAAAGCGATAATAAAACGATGCGTCTAAATACGGATAAGCAATGAGATTTTACAAACTTTTCACACAGTCCCCGGGTAATAAAAATAATGCAAAAAGTTTTACAAAGTTTGATTTTTTAGATTTCTCCCTACATCCGCTAGAATTTAAATGAAATAAAACGATGCGTCTAAATACGGAGAACCAATGGGACCAAACTATATAAATTTCTGTTTTCCAGAAATTATAGCAATTCCTGAGGGAATTTTAGTTAGTCACAAAATGGTTATAAGAAAAATATTGAAACACTTCATTGAAACCTGTCGTCATGAATCCCTGGATAAATTGGTACTCTGAGAAATGAAACTGTGAATAAAATAGGTATCCAAATTGAATAAATAGAATATTTATTTTTATATACACTACTCTACGATCAATTTTATATACGGCAAATGAACAGATAAAGCCAAAACTTGATCTTATAAAACGCAAACATAGTATTTTTCTATAATTGTTTTCATATAAAATATTCGGGATAATTTACTTATTATACTACAATCTTATACTTGGAACAGATGTAGTAATGTTTTTATAATATCGTCTCATGAATCAATAAATACATAACTTCTTTTAAAAATAAAATAAGATAATTGGGCCTATTTCAGAAATAACAGCGCATATGTTACTGCGAAATTACCATATAAATTTCCCTCTTCTCTATTTCCATCTTTATTTGATGTCAGTACTTGATTTTAGCTATTATATTATTTGCTTCCTAGTTCCTAGTCGAAAGTTTAGTATATTTAACCTCGAATTTAAACGCTATTAATTACTGAACTGGAGATATCGTTCGTAAGCGCAAACATTTCCACCATTTCGGACAATTTTTTATTGCAAACCCCAAGGAGAAGGGGCTTTTGCATGCCCATATGGGCTTAGTCTCGCTCTTGATGCGGCTGATTTGTTCTTTCTACAACTTACGAGCTCATTATGGCCGGACAGGCTTACGGCCTGAAGTAGTTCTCTTAATCTGTTTTCTCGTCAAAATTACTATTTCGGCTTTAGCTGGGTTAACCCCGAGCTGTTACTTCTGGCACCATTTCTCTATAATAAAGTGACGATGAACACCAGGTCGTCATTATATGCTCGAGTAGAAAATCCGGCTGTTTTCAAATTGCCCAAATGCCCACAAACAGACACCAGAGTTGACGTGATAATCTACTTTCTGTTGGGACCATCGTTACAGCAAAGCAATTAGGCGATTTCAAATCATATTAAATTACAATATATGAGGCGCTGTCTTTACCACATCACTCAAACTACGACCAGAAGCTTGTTTAGGAGCGTTCTTTTGTTTTTGTAATTTATCGTTATAAAACATATTATATTATTTGCACATACACCAACACGATGCACTTTCACACTATGTCAATAATATCTAACCAACTTAACCTTTATCAACAAATTCTTATTTTGGCACTGCTTTATCGCCCTGCCACTTTCCTGATCGTTTAAAATCTGAAAAGAACGTCAACACAGATGTAACTGTAACCGTCTTAGCACAACAAAAGTAAAAACTAATCCAAACTCCTCGCGTATAGGGTAGCCTATCCATATACACATTTCATCATTTTCAAAATACATACTTCTGAAATTTTAGTTCTGACCATTTTTGACTGGCTGTGGAATACATATTTATTTTAAAATAAAATTACTTTCTCTTCCTTATCCCAGTCAGGGTAAACCTATCGCCGATTGGCAACCGCCAGCTACTAAATTAAATATAATTTCCACACAAAGCAAAATATGTTTTAAAATTTCGAACATATAGCAGCAAATGTAAAACCACTATAAATGACTGGTTCACTCATATTTCAAATGAAAACTAAGCGTGAAATTTGTAATAGATGTGTAAACTCAAATTAGCGGAAAATGTACAGCTTTGTAATGAAATACATTAAAACTACTCACTTTATCAACTATTTGAGTCCATCGTCCTGGAAAGTCGTGTTTAACCATGTTATTGACACAGGTACATAACTGAGTTCTGATGAGATCAGGGGCGTGCACTACTGCATCTACTATACTATCCCTTATGAGAGACCTAGAGGTAAAATATTAAATTAATTTGATACTTAACAATCCATAGTAGAAATTTGACGGACAATATGAAACATATACTCCTATTTCTCCAATACTTAGGAGTATCTAATTTAAGCAATTCCTATACATTTTGAAGAAAAGCAACTAAAATTATTAGACTGAACAAATCACCAAAAACCTACAAAGGCCTGAACTTGACATAGTATATATTTTGGAGCGACACTCCTCACGCCATCCACAATTTTCAAAATATTATGAACACAACCAATTTTTAATATTAATTACCAACCTGTCTTGTTCATGTAGAGCAAAGGGAACAGGCTGGCCTGCCTCGGCTTCCCTATCTTGCCAGCTGGCGGAGACGAGATTTTTCTATAAAAAAAATCATATTTTAGACAGATGTAACTGGGATATTAGTTTACATATATGTGAAAAAATATCCGGCTTGGATAACAAATAAACCGTAAAATTGCAGAGTTAATTATTAAGAAGAGTCAAACTTCTGGAGGGCAAACTACTCATTTGAAGTATTTCGATATAACTAAATAATCCAGATAATAAACAATAACTTGATCATGACAAACTTGTTAACTTGCCTTCCAAGTGAATATTAGACGTTGTTGTCCAGTGCCTAACTAAAATAAATCAGTACGCCTATACTCACTAAGTAAATAGCACCAGCTTGACGGACTGGCATGTCACAATCTGCCATCATAATGACCTGAAGTAAAGCAGGGGCGAAACCGATGATCTTGTGAATCTGAAAATAAATTCAGAATTACAATGTACATCTTGTTCAACGGGGTCAACTAAAACCCAAGATCTATTTAAAACAAGGCGGTGTATGAGGTCCCTGCAGTTAGGACGCATTTTAAAATATAGAATTCCGGCAGTAGGAAGCACTGAATGAGATCTGATGGTCGATACACTTGCTTCACAATTAATACTACAACCAAACATATTAGTATTTGCTTAAGATATGGACAGAATTTCTGCACATCCTCTCAATAAAATTTAAGAAGATCCACGTCTTGAATAGATTCTCAAAACCTTAATCGCATGTTTCGCCTTTTCGGGTGGAAAATCAACCATTTATTACCAGGCACCGAGTCCGGTCTGTGCGTGGTAAACAATCAACGCTTAAGCGGTTTTTCTGTAAGCACCCTACAAATTTGACCTGAAAGTCTTTGTTAAAATTCAGGGATTGTTTGATGTATGAGCAAAATGATTTTCCTGACGCAGCAGCCAAATATATTATTCACTTAAAGTCACTGCCGAATGTTCAATGTTAGGCCGGCCGCATACATATTAAGCTATCGGTTGATATGAACACATCGGATTTTATGTAGCTTGCAACGCAGTAATATTCACTTTGACGGTGTTGCATGAAGGTTCTTGACACGATGAACAGAAGAAAAAATAGGTGTCGCTACTGGCTTACTGGGAGGGCCGATCCGATTTTGAATCGGATGTTTGCGCCAGTTTTAATACAAAAGCGATAATCTGACCCTCAGATGCCTGAATCCCATGATCATATCAGACAAATGTGGATTGATCAGCTCTATACCTGGTCCAGAACCTACTTTTCTTGTTAGCATAATTCGGCTTTTTATGTTTTTTTTTCAGTGTCCACACTTCCTTTTTTTAGGGACACATACCAGTTTTAAAAAATGCACACAAGTTAATAGCAATAATATTTCATTTAAACCACTTTATAACATTTAGCTCAATTAAAACTAAACACGAAAACAGATTAATAAAATATAAATCACTATTCAAATAATAATAACAATAATAAAAATACACACATAACCATTAGCTGAACAAGAAAATCACATTAGACAGTGCCCGACTAACTGACAAAGAGTGTGTTGATCACACAGACATTTTAGATTTCTTGGAGGCTCGTAAATTAAAACGTGTAATTACATTTATAACATGTGCCTTCAGTAGAATACTTGAAATAGTCTGATAGTTTTGTTCATTTCCAACCAGCTATTACAATAAACCATTAGATATACAATCGAAAGTTGCAATAAATTTGACAACTTTCTCTAGGAACCGACTGTATTGGCTTTTTACAAGTTGTCGATAATTTATCCATCAAGATTATTACGTTTTCTTTATTCAAAGATGAACAAATGCTTGTTTCATCTATTCTCCACATTTCCCATTCCGGATCATCCCAATATCTTTTAATTTAAGAAATAATAACAGCATTAAAAACTACATATATCAATTACTTACAGTAGCGCTGAAAACTATTACTAGGCACTTTACATCACTTAAAAGACCAAAGTTGTATAGTTATCAGCATATTATTCAGTAAATCATTATTTGAAAAATTTATATTAAAGTAATAGGAAACGTTTTATCGAGTTTCCTGGAATAACCGTACATAACTATCATTTTAAATGTAATATTTTTCGTATGTCCGAGACTGTTTTGTACACAAATGCTCTGCTATTTATTAATTTACCAACTTGATCTGGATTTTGTGGCAGCAGAGATTTTGTCCAATCTAAAATCGACAGCCTTAACCTTGCCAAAGTTCTCAAGTGAATACACGTACACACAGGGAGATAAAACAATGTTCAAAATAGTTTTCTATGATTTTGGATCAATAAACATCCATAAACTTTACACGTAATTAGCTGACAAGTCATATTTTCCATATTCGCAAAGAAATAAGTTTTAGAAGATATTCCTTTGAGTGGAAACTGTAATTACCACCTTATTACCAGTGTACGTAGGTTCCCTGAATGTTTTCTTTTCTAGCCATTCATTATTTTTCTAAAACAATATTAGTTTTTTTCCTCTGTATGAGGCAAATTGATATATGAAATAAATGTATATATGTTTAAGTAGTATTAGCATTTTTATCTTTATAATACTTAAATTCAAATAAAACAGAAGACACAAAAACAATGGGCAAGGAAACAAATCAATAGGTGAAAAGAGAAACATACACTCATTCAGACATTATTCACACATACATAGACAAGAACCATACCATTGCATGTGAGCAAAACAGTTCATTTTGTCTGCTTTTTAAGTGCAGCAAGAAGATAATTTCTATAACGACCACAACTTGAAAAACATGAGGCTTAATTAAAATAAGGGAATATTAAATACAAAGAATGAGGGTCCTATCAGAATCAATGATATTTTAAATGCCTACTTAATTGATTTTTGTTATATTTATCTCAACTAGGAAATATACTAAAGAATTTGATGTTTTGAATGTTGAGTCCAGCATGTTTAATAAACAAGTTTTCTCGCAAGTTTTCCACTGCCCGAGTCAGTAAACCAAACTTACTTACAGTAACAAAATGTATCAAAACATCATCACAGTTTATTCATAAGAGAAGCCTTTCCCATTTTTTTTTTAATATCATTACGTCTAGGCTAGTATTTTGAGATAGTTTGGGTTAGTTTTAATTTTGTAGACGTACTTAAAAAATAAAAATTATATCTATATTTTATTTTTAGGATTTAGCTAAATTAAATGTCTTTCAACGATCGTAGTTTTCAAGAAAGATAAACCATAAAATGGAGCTTTCAACAACTTATTTGACAATTCTTTGTATTATTGGTACTCTTTGGTAATATATTAATCCATTCAATTCCACAAATAATTAAAATGGGTAGTGTCAAAATTTTAGCACTGGAACGGAAGTTAGCACATGTACTAGATTAATCAGATACTCAATAAAGTAATGCTTTCTATACACAGTTCTCTCGCCGAACGTAGTTTGAACATTAACAAGACCCAATACCAACAGCATGGAAGCAATCAATCACTTCTCATAACTAAGGAATCATCCACAGTTCTCAATAGACTCCAATATGGCATTAATTTATTTCCTCTGGCTTAATAATATAACAATTTGAGCGAATTCGAACATGCTTTATTAAATTGAAAGCCATGTTAAATTTTATAGACGAATCTCCAATACCAACATGGTTGCTTCTTCGGATTAATATTTTATAGCATTAGTAATAAAATGTTGATATTATTATACTATAAATATTAATTATACAGCAATATGCAATAACCATATAATATATGCAAATGTTTCCTTCTTAATACTGTTAATACATTTACAAAACAAAACCTAATATTATTTTGGTTAAAATAAACAAATGTGGAAATATTTGACACTTTGAATTAGTATACTGTTATGGTTAGTATGTTGTAAAAAAACTATTTTTTTCTTCAAACGTCAGTAAATCCGTCATTACTCGACTGTGTAGGCGGCCGTGAAGTTTGGTTTTTCCTCCGCCGGAGCTTTACTTTTCACTTTTCCGCCGGCGGAGGTAAAAGTGTTGTCATAGCAACATAGATACAATACAAACAGACAACAAAATAAGCGTCAACAACTCAAGATTTATTAAACTACAATTTGTATTTATCACTCAATTTGTGACTGCATTTCTAAAAATCAGTAATTTAGGAACAAATTGATTATTATTTAATCGAACTTACTCAATAACTGCTTATCAATACGGAATTAAAACGCAATCGGAGACGCTATTTACAAAAATAATTATTGTTGACAGTGTCCACTGACAGCTTCATGTTACATTATATTCTCCGACACCGGTCTAAGCAAGGCCACCTACGACCGTGGTCTAAGCCTCCTTGCGAACCCATTTATCTTTAATAATAATTAGATATTATTACTATTAAAAAGAGATGTTTTTGCATTAATATGTCGACATTTGAAGAAAAAACAGCATATTTTATTTGGAGGAAAAGTTACTTTTCATGGCTTGCTCTCTATTACCAGCCTCACTCCGTTCGGCTGTTAAACACGAGCGCGCCATTAAAAGTATCACTTTTCCTCCATATAAAATAATATACTATTACAAAAATATGTAGATAAGCAAATAGGAACATTTTTCTTATTCTGGGTACTATACCTTCGTGTTTATTGTTTCATACACTACGTTTATTTCGACAGTTTCAAGCGCGCTTGAAAGTTAAGCCGCTTCAAAATGGATCTCAATCTGACTGAATATGACGATATAAACATTTGGGATTAACTTTTCAAGCGACTTAGAATGTTTAAGTAAAGTCCAAAATATATTAGGGTTGGCTTGAACCAAGAGGCTTCAGATCACGATAAACAAGAATTTAATATAATTTAATCATATCTAACTAACTTCAGAGCAATCATAGTGACTGTTGATTTATGTAGTTAAAATTAAGCGGTTAGTTTCATTATTTAGAAGATATCAATATGTTGTGAGAATAAGCCTAATTAATTCAAAGAATATTTTAAACATATTATTGAGGTTACGTTTTGAGCATCGATATGTAGTTAGTTCCATAAACTACAATAACTTACGCAAACGCAGAAAACTGGAATCAGAGGATTGAACGCTAGACTCAAGCCACTTTCATAACTTATAAATAAACATCCAGGGTTGAGATTCAGTTTGAAGTTTGAAGCGCGCTTGAAACTGTCGAAATAAACGTAATGATAGTATATAATATCTTATATTAAACACTACGTTTATTTCGATAGTTTCAAGCGTGTTTGAAAGTGAAGCCGCTTCAAGTTGAATCTCAATCCAGAATATTTATTTCATAAATTATTAAAGTGTCTAACCTCACCTTCAATCCTCCTTGAAGCCAGTTGCTTATACTTGTGTAACTTATGTCAGTTTATAGAACTAACTTCATGTCGTTGAAATATTATTTGAGTGATAAAAATCATGAACATGACCAAACTATTGCAGACAATTCCTTCTTCATTCTTATTCTCACAGCATATTGACATTATTCTCAATAATGAAACATAAATTAGCTGACGATGAAAGTTCTAAAGCTTTGAAGTTAGACATGATCAAATCCTTGTTCATATAATGATCTGAAGTCGCTTGGTTTAAGTCAACCTTAAAATATTTTGGACTTGACTTGGAACATTCTAAGCTGCTTGGAAAATTGCTCATAAGTGTTTATGGCGCCATTTTTACAAGCCGCTTCTTTTAAAGCCAGCTTGAACTTTTCAAAATAAATGTAGCAATAGATAAACAAATACTTCTTTAAAATAACGTAGTACGTTTATATCTTACTGTCGTTCCTGTTAGCTCCAGTTCATGAATGCATGTGTTTCTAAGAGTGTTTTTTTTATTTTGGGAATGGTAGTTTTGCTTGGCTCCCGGAACGAGCGGAGGGCAATGCACGGTGTTTTAATATTTGAAGACGCGACACGTGACATATGGGCGTTATCCGCAGACGATTGTACGTCAGCGCCCTTACCCTCTTTTGGGCCACTTGCCTTCTTCCATACATGTTGCGTTTTTTTTTATTTTCAAAGATACTTTAAGAGCATAAGCAACTACGATACATAATATTATTATGTAAAATTGACCAAGTTTGAACATCAGTGATGGTTTATTAAAAGGCTAAGGCGTATAAACGACATAAAAGTTAATTTGCAATGAGCATCGATATAAAAGAATATGGACTTTCCCGGAATTAGAATTGTAGAAAATTAAGTCCAACTTGTGGTAATAGGTTTAAAAGACATAGCATTTCCGAGCCAATATTAAATATTTAGATCGCCTGACCATATATGACGCATTTCAGGATATATATGTAGCAGACGATAGAAACTATGTTTTCTGCTGGCTCAATTGGGATGTTCTAAGCATTAATTAACAGAAATTTTAGAATGAAATATTTTAACTACAAATTTAGAATAGCTTTACTTACTAGATCGATGAAATAGTTTTATAGTATTGAAACTTTCATATCCTCTAAAAATAAAATATTAGCTTAGTTAAATTTGGGACATGAATAGAAATTACTTTTGACGTTGATAACATACCAAATGGTTAAGGAATTATAAAAGTGACTTAAAAATTAAGAACAAATGTTGAAATTACAGAGCAAAAAAAAAGCTTTTCGCTTTCCAGGTGAACGTAGTAAGTTTGGGTCAGTTTACACTTGTCCACTTTTAAACTTGCAAAAATTTGTATTCAAATATTTTGAGCCAACAAAAAAATGTGCATGCATTGCACTCCTGTACCTCACAGCCAAAATTTGGTGTTCTTAAATATAATGCATCTATCACTTAGTGGCAACTAACTTTTATCGCTAATCAATGTTTGAGACAGCTAGAATAATCCTATATGGATCATATGAAACATATTACAAACAACAATTTAGAGACCCAATAAATGCATGTTGATTAAAAATAAAATGTTATATTATAATTAATTATCGCTTATACTTACTTGGCAACTATATAAACATCATTCTAATTTTGTATAATGATCACTGACAATAAAGTGTTAATATCTTTTAACCTGTCAAGAATAAAAAACACTGCTACATTCTCATCTCAATAGCTTGGATATGAGTATGTTGCAGTTCAACTAATTTCTTATTTTAAATAAAACTTTCAGTTTTATGCCAATTTTAGTCAGGCAATATCAAATGAACTAACAGAATATTATTTCGCACAAAACATCCAGCTGTATCGAAAAAGCTTAGTCAAATGTTAAAATTTTCTGATTTTTCGTAGAACAAATATATTTTAGATTTACAACCAACTAGAATTTAAATGCTTTTTCAACTGGCATGCTACGTATGTTTAAAACATAAAATTGTCTTTGTTTAAAACCCGGGATATTTTTACTACCGGTCATGTCAAGGCAATATGATACTTTAAACATAAAAAATGAAAGAAAATTGCTACATTCACTCTTGATTTATTTGTGACTCCCAATTTTTAGTATTAATAAATACTTTCTAACTTCTAAATATTTAAAGTACCAGAAAGCATTGGAAAGTGGAAAGAAACATGCAAATATATAGAAAAATGCATGTATACATTATAAAGTATACATCATATGAATGTATAAACAATAATTCAAAATTGTATGGATAGTCCTATAGACGTTACACGAAGAAAAATACCATTTGAGATTACAGATTTAAAAAATATATACAGGGAGTGCAAAATTATAAAGTCTTAGTTTGAATAAGGCATTTGCGAAAGAGAAAGTTTAACATAGAAGAAATAAGATGAGATTTTACAATTTAATAAATCACTCTGTTCAGCATATTATGATATTTTTTGGTCCAGAAAAAGATAGCAAGCGATAATTTGAACAAAATGTCCACTTATATTTTATCTATTTTTTCTAGACAATGTGTTACCTTTTTCCTCGGTAGTGAACAAGCCGTCGCGTGTCAGAATCGTTACGCTCGGCTATGTAATGCTTATTCAGGTAGTCGGCTAGAATAGACTATTGAAGTGAATACTTTTTTGAGGCGATCAGCTCACTTTTTCCTGTGTAGTGAATGTACAGAGCCGCTATCGCCACGAGTCATATCCGTCACCCTCCGCTATTTTACATATTTAGCATTTTATCTACAATCGCTGCAACTAGAAATTTGGGCTTTGGCTCTATTTAGGAACACTTGGGAGCAGCCGGCGGTCATTGTTTTTTGCGATCCGATTTACCGTTTCCGAGTTATTAAGTCACATGTGCGATTTTTCAAAATTTTGCTTTAATAGACGATAACTGTCGAAAAAAAGAATTAACTCTGATGAAATTTTCTGAACACATTATTTTTGACAGTCTTCTGAACCCTATTGAAATTGGCTAGAAACGAAAGGCGGCGTGTATATTTTTGGATTGGTTATGCTACAAGCGACTGACCATACATTAATGGCATGTTGTATGACGAACACTGAGCTGCTTGGCGGTATGATGAGACAATGCCCTCGGACAGCCAGGATAACCGAACTACGAATTTACCATAGTATAATTACGGGGGGTCGGAGCTGCAATGTACGTGAGAAATCACCAAAATACTTGGATTTCGGTCAGTTTAGCCAGTTACGCTACCATATTTAAGGAGGAAACATTATGCGGTTGAGCTTTCTGTAAGGGGGGAGCTGGAAGGACGACATCTCACACGACGGTCAATCAAAATATTGCCACGACTAGCAACCATCCGAATGTTTTTGTGCTACCCTATAGAACTAGCCTTGTCGCGTCTACGTTATTTCATATGAGTCATCGCCGGCCGAGAAAATTCAGAAGCTGTGGTATGCGTGCAGCCCTGCACTGGGACTTTGTGTCATGTAGAATTCTACATATCGCAAGAAGGCAACACGACTGGCACTCTGTGCGATAGAATAATTGCTTGAAGTTGACTGAATCTGTCGTTTGAAAGAGATGCGTCTACGCCTGTCGAATTCGACGGTAGTGGGGTTTTATAACCTTACTTTTTACATTTCAATTTCTGACGAAATAATTTCGTCATTTACATATTACGTCGTTGCGTAGATTACTAGATTGGTGTTCTTCTGAACAAATATTTTACTTCATTAAAAAAAAAATATGGTTTCGGCAGGTAAAATGCGTGAGGCCAGAACACTGGTCTCTTCTACTGAATTTTTACGAGGAGAATCCGGAATTAATCACGAATTGTTTTAATGTTCCTGATGGAAAAATTCAGGGACATCCCCTTTGGCAAAAAAATAAACCAGCAATTAATTGAATAGCTTGGGGATGGGAGAAAAATCCATAGAGGAGTGGAGAAAGGTAGATATATTGCTATAAATAACTATTTCCTTAACAATCTTGGATGAATTACAACTTTGGGCATTCAGAGACTGGAAATGTAAAGCAAAAGCGTCTAAAGTGCGGACGGAAATTGAGCAGAGTGGCGGAGGCCCTGCTAATGAACTACCTCAGATCTTGAGAACCATGAAGTGCCATGAACGGTGCCTTAAGGCCATTTTTTTTTCTTGATCCGTCATAGGAAAACGAACCCACTGATTTAAAAATGCAGTAATTATTGCATTGGTTGTTTCTTCGATTGCTTTCGACATAATTTGCTGTGACATCGAAACTCCTTCCGATCACACACTGATAAGTCCCAGTCACAAAAAATTTCGTTAGGGATTATATGGCAACAGGGTTATTGGTTTGGCCCAATTGTGGCAAAATTCCGTTATACTGTGCCATATCTTTGTTTAGTCTAAAAAGTTCTTTGAACCTTGTCTCTTCCATCCCAAAAGGATCCCTTTCTTCCCTCAAAATTCTTCTTTCCATATTTTCGATACGAATATCCTCCAATCTTTCCTCCTCAGCGGCCGGTAATACCTAATATTGGCAACGTTAATTGGCAACATGATAGAATTTAAAAAAGTACCCAAAAAACTTGAAATCACGAGACAATTCACAAAAA
Source organism: Pissodes strobi (assembly GCA_016904865.1). Lineage (NCBI taxonomy): Eukaryota > Metazoa > Arthropoda > Insecta > Coleoptera > Curculionidae > Pissodes > Pissodes strobi. Next base: position 190,697 of record MU182143.1, read on the forward strand.
TTGGGGTCAAAATTCTCTAAACATAACAAGTATGAACAAAAACAAAACAATAACTATACGTCTATGTCACTTGTCACTAAAAGCACAGGAAAATTGAGGGGAGTAAGAATAAAAGTTCCTAAATAGATGCCAGAAAATGGTCTATGTTTTCGGCCAATAGGTCTACGGAAACGCCCGAAAGCTAGTCCACAACGACACAGAGTACCGCTCAAAGCGATTGTCGCTTTCGACAGTAGAAAACGACATGTAGAATTCTACATGACACAGAGTTCCGCTGCTGGTCGAGAATAATATAGCAAGGCCTCGCTTCGTCCGGAATATTCGCGATATATTTAAGATTGTATATAAAGAGCCGGCAGAACGCAAATTACAATTAGTTAATCATTATGTTAAGAATTGTAAAGATCTAATAGTTGTAAAGTTATAAAAGTACTGTAGTGTATTTAATTGTATAGAGTGATAAAGAATAAAGAGAGTATTATTTTAAAATAGTAAAAGTTGTGATTTCGTCAGAACCCACGCAAAACGTAACAATATCATCAGATAGTCTCTTAAGGCACTTGAATTCAACTGTTATACTTCCAAAATAGTATGAAACTGCAAAAAGAATCTTTCCAGACTAGGCGAACATAATAGGGTTACCATTATTTGGATACCTGGACACACTGGAGGAAAAAGTGTTCGAACCTTCTTGACAGGAGAGGAACAGAATAAAGCTAACGGGCCTGAATCTATACTTGAAATATCGTGTCAAGCGGCCAAGCGTATAACTACATCCTGGGCAGAGAAAACGTCACTTCAACACTGCCTGGGATTACCAGGACTGAATCAGTGGAAGGCTTTCACAATATATAATTTGAGACAAGTCACAGACAGAATATTAGAGTTAAGCAGGCATTGCCTAAAAAGTACACTACGTGTACTTTTGTGGAGACACCACATGCATGCGTGGCAGTTGTCATTACACATGATGCATAAAGGATGAGGAAACAGCGGAGCACATACTATGTACCTGCCCTACAACACAATATATGTTTAAAGTTTTCTCTTATCTTGTATAATAAATTCTGTAGGGGAAACTCAAAATGTATGTGTAAACTTGCGCTTGCAATCCCAGGATCCCGAGAAAAAAATCGTATTTTTTTTTTAATAAAATTCAATTAATTTATTATTTCAATAAATTCATACATAACACGTCATATATGGAGTTACCTAAAACAAGAAATAAACACAAAAGAATGCGGTTAGCTGATACTATAATACAAGAAATAAATTTATTTGTAAATGGTGGAAATCGCGGTTTAAGACTTCTTGATTACTATTCCTCCTCCCAGTGTAGAGCCTGAGAGATGCTTTTCGTCGAATATATTTGAACGAAAATGTGTTCCTCAATCACAAAACACTAGAGGCTCTAATTTATTTTCGTTCGTTTTATAAAAATATCTAAGCCTTTATCTTTCTTTTATAATGACGTTAATAATGTAATATTATTGTAGATTTGTAGTATAATATAATGGTGTTTTTGTTTAAATTTTAGTTCAAATAATTGCCATTAGAATTTGTATGTATTCTGGTCCTGGGATTTTATTTTTTTATGGTCTCGAAAATCCCGAGATAGAAATATATTTTCGGAATTCAAATTCAAACTCAAATCTTTATTAATGACAATATGTACATGCCACAAAGCACTTTCACAAGTTAAAATTCAACATACATGGGTAGATATACAAATAACACAAAATAAGATAAAATATCCCTAAGTAAAATTTAAAAGAATAGCTTCAAGTTAAAATCAGAGCACAAGGTTTCATATTATGTTACAAAAATTTTAATGGTTCCAAGGAAATTAGTACATTGTAAATTGGTAAATTGGTGCTTTTCAGATATTAAGTTGTTTAGCCCAATCAGACAATACATAAAAAAAAATCTGATCCTAGTGGTTCTGTCCATCCCTAGCTCTCAAGGTCCTATTAAAGTTTATGACAAGTTTGTCTCTTACGCTTGCCTTATTAAATGCGTGATAAATTTGCATTTTTTTATGTACAGAAGAGAGTAGGGGATGAAAGTACCGAATAACGCAGGATCCGAATCACGCAGTCCAGCAGCCACACTGACACTCCCTCTCTGGGCAGCAAAAACTCTGCTGCATAGATATGCAGAATGTCCCCAACACAGAATTCCATACGTATGTAGGCATAATAGCCATTCATGAGCACATCGCCGGATACAGTCTATTTAAGATTCGTTATTATAAAAATGTTCTTATTAATCCTTTTACTTAACTGCGTGGTGTGCCCATCCCATGTCAGTCTCGCGTCAAGGTGTATGCCAAGAAATTTTACAGGGCTGACATTACCGGTCATCGACCTTGCATAGAAGTTCCGTCTGCGTTCGAGGCACTTATGCATTACTTATTGGATAAACTCCCAATGTCAGACTGCACAATACAAACCCTCAAGTCCAGCTGCTCCAAGCTGCCTGCACTATTTATAGCTGCGGTATCATCCGTAAACGGTACGTTATAGCGTCCCCCGACCCGCACGCCCTGTCTCGTTGAACGACACATATTGGAGGCGATCAGCAGCTAAATATGACACAAGAAGGCTCACACTGACATGGATTAAAAAATCGGTGACTCTCGAAATAGTTGCATATTTGGTTTTTAAAGGCAGCTTCAAAAATTTTCCCAAATAAAAGCATTATCGAAATTGGACGGTAATTTGAGACTTCATCTGGATCGTCCTTGTTTCATTTAGTTTGTTGCATACATGCGCATAGCCTTTATTCTTTATTTAATAATTAATGAAAGTACAGCCGGACAGATGTGGGAAAGAATAAAGTGGTCGACAGGTTTATGAATTGGTTTAATAGGATTATTCCCCAAGACTTCAACTACAATTGTAGCTGAATTACTTTTAGAAAAAGGGTTAACAGGTTACTTGAAAATGCCCCTGATGATCTTTTGCGGTTTTAGCTTGCTTGTAGAATGATGTAATAGTGATATTTTTTGCTATAGGTAACTTGTCCTTATATCTCCCTATTTTTGTGGTTTTTTTTTTGTAGATATGAATATGTAATAATAATTATAATAATTACTGTGAGGTCATAATTGTATAAGAGGTGCTCTGTACTATTTGGGCAGCTTTGCCTGTTATGTATGTATGTTTGAATAAATAAATACATTTTTTCCTCAAAAATTAAATATTCAAATTCAAATTCAATTTATTCATGTAATAACACAAGGTGCTCACATACGTCAAAAGGTTGTAGATACACAAGCACTTAAAAGTCAATGATAAAAATATTCTAGTAGTACAACAATTAGGATATATAAGTAAGGTATACACATTTATCCTGAACAATATTACTGTTTAAAACTTATGGGACTAACAAGTCTGAGAAACTATTTATGAGCAATTCATCAATTGAGTAAACACATTTAACAATTAAGTAATTCTTAACAATAGTTTTAAATTTTTTTATAGGTAACACTTTTACAGGGTTTGGCATCACATTAAACATTTTAGGAGCATAATAAGAAATGCCTGTTTTTATTTTATTTATAATGCAGTATATATTAATTCATTATTTCTAGTAAAATGGTCATGGACGCTGCTGTGTATTGTGTACTTGTGTGGATTTTCCCTTACATACACAAGACACCGCAGTATAAACAGACATGGAACTGCTAGAGTCCCTAGGTTAATAAAACTATGACTACAATCGGCCTGATAATCTAATTTGGCAATTACTCTAACCGCTTTTCTCTGCAGCTTAAATTCTTTTAGCATTTGGCGCATGGCCCCATGCTAGCAGAGCATAGGAGACTCTAGACTCAATGCATGCACAATATATAGTTAAAATAACTTTTTCAGATATCATATCTACTAAATTTCTTAATGCAAATATACCCGACGCCACTCTAGCACACAACTCACTGATATGATCATTCCAAGTTAATTTTGGGTCAATGGGTACACCCAAGAAACACACTGAACTGGGGCATTCCAAATGCTGTAAAAAACGAAGTGAGAAATACACTACTTCCGTTTTCGACTGGTAAGATTTAACTGGTTGTTGGTAAACCAATCTGTGACTTTTAACTGTGTGCCTCAATTTCATGAGGGCCAAGTGTATTTTTAAGGACATTTGTGTCATCGGCAACATAGGAGAACCAGATGAGAAATTTTTCAACCACTACGCAAATCTATTGTGCTATTTGAACTGATTTAAAAAAAAGTAAAAGTCGAAATATTTAACCAGCGCATTCAGAAAAATGTTATATGAAGTTTTATTTATATGAGAAAAATTGTCACATGTTCTTCAAAATCAAAATTAATTTACCTCATTTGCAATTATTGACGCAATGAGAAATCATCCTGAGAGTGTCACTATGAAATATTCTGTATCACTAACATGCAGCTATTCAAGTAGTTAACAATGCACACAGCATTATTGAAAGATATATGAATAAAACAGAATTTTACTCACCTTGAGTTTTATAAAAAATTTCAAATCAGTGAATACAAAGAAATACTTATACCGTATTCTACAAATGAAAGATGAAGATTTTAAAACTTGACCATTATTAAAATTTATTAAAATTGAGTTTTTTAAAGTTGCCTCATTAAGGTTTACTTAAAGCCTATCAGACGGTGAATATAAACTGAAACTTGCTGACAACTTTATAAGAGAACCCTTCAAACCTGATAAGGAGAGCTACACTTATGTTGAAATGAAAACTAAAAGAGTTACCTTCAAAAAATAGCCTTTGTGCCAAATTTGGTCAAAAAATATTTTACATAATTTTTAACTGCCCTTAAGCAAATTGTCGATATGTATTTTTATCACTGAGCCTGAATTGCTATTGTTAGGTTTATAGCGTATATTAATTCTGTTTGTTACTTTTTGTAACAACGGACAACTCCCAGTTTAACTTTGTTTTATTTTATTTTTATTATTATACGGGGTAACCCCATTAAATAAAATTGTACAATCATCAAATTAACAGAGTTAGGCTAACAACTGCTAAGCTCCAGTCCATCAAGATACAGCTAGGAAAAAGTCCAATAAAAGTCATTTAATCCAGGCAAAGAAAAAAAAATAAGCACTGAATCGCTAACCACTAAAGCTACAGACAATCACAAAATGAATACAAAATTGAATATTGATTAAGTATTCAGTAATTTACAGCAACTAAACCGTTAACCATGACCTTGGATTGAAAATCCCTATCACAAAATAATAAATTTAAACAATATTTTAGCAACTTTAAGTACTATCAGGAGTAAAAGGTTACAGTACCTACATGCCTATCACAATAGGACGCATTTACTTAGTCTAGTATAATATTCAATATTGCCAGTACCACTCAGAATTTATGCCATTAAGGTACGTGTATCACATTTTTGTACTTTCCTTTAAACTTAGACAATTCCATGTTAAAAATATCGATATTATGAGTATTTAGTAAGGACAGATATCTATTAATTGGACTGTTAGCGCCATATGTTGTTCTATGGAAAGGAATGTTGAAAATAGGTTGGTTTCTCAAATTATGATAATATGGCACATTTAGGGTTATCCGGCTTAAAAGTGTTGGACAATCAATAATACCATTTATAATTTTAAACATAAATGTTACGCCAAGCATGTTCCTTCTTTCGCTAAGAGGGGGCATATTTATTTGTGTTTCTATGGTGCTATAGTCATGGTTTATAATCCTAATATTATTTCTAAATGCACACGTATTTTTATTAAAATTGACTTAAGTGACACTTACAACCTTGTTCTTTTAACCTGAGAAGAACTTGCAAGCATAATAATAATCAGACAAGAATTTACTTGCCACATAGAACCTTGTTAAATAAACTCAAGTACATTAAGTTGGATAAAAAAAGGTATATGTCAGTGTCCAAATTAGAATTTAATTTAATAATTTAATTGAGGTCGCTTGTATGCACCTCCTTTTATTCAAGGTACAACTTAATTTATAAAAAAGCAGTTTTCAATTTGGGACTAAACTAGTAAAACTACAAAATCACATATTTGACAAATTACTTCACAAAATAGCCTCAGTGTGAGATATAACTTTGTTATCCTAATGTGATGATGCATTATGGAGGGCATTTTCCTTTCAGTACATACTTAAAAAAACCAATGGTGGTTCCTATATCCAAAAAGCACAGTAAAATAGCTAGCAAATTACAGAATATTGCTCTTGCCTATCATATCGAAAATGTTTGAAAACCACACTACTGTAAAATGCAAATACTACCTTTCTTGAACTAAATCAGTGATTCTGGACACCCATATGGTTTCAGAAAACACAACTTTAGCTATCCTGTGAAAACATTCAAGCTAGATTCGATTCTTCTTTGTGCTCAGAAAAACTTTGAACTCATAAAGTCTTATTTATCAAACAGAGCACATCCCACAATTTTTAAATAGTGGTTTGTAATTTTAAAATCGTTGTGGTATAAAATATTCTCTGTAACATTTGTATATTATGTAAAATTGCTATTAAATGATGTTTAACTGTATAATTTAAAAAAAATATATTTCTTTAATATTTTTTTTACTTGCATTTGATCTGTATTTTTGACATGTGTCAACATTTGCAAAATATAACTTGACATAATAAAGAGTAAAGTAATTTATAGTTTGCCACATAATACCGTCAACAAGAACTTGTATTTTAAGGTTAGATCTAAGAACTGAGTTTATGCTACATAATATTTTCATTCCTGGTGGGACACATTTGCCCCATTGTCGCTTACTGTCAGGACATAATATATGTCCTGGTATGCATTTTTGAGTTGTTCTAAATAAGAGGGGTATTATATTGAAATATGTTTTATTTTGTGCGTCATGAGCCAAATTGAATGCACATGCCGTTCTGGTACATATATGTCCACCAGTGAAATAAGAGTTCTTCTCATGTTCATCTAAAATGAAGTTGTAATGAAAGGGTGAATACATTTAACTTTTAAAATTTATTTTAGATACCAAAACTTGCAAAATTCTTAATGATTATTTATTATTTCTGATATTATTATTAAACATTTGATCCATATTCTCAATCAGGCATGAGCTGCATTTATGTAGTTACTTAAAACTCATCTTTATTTTTGAACCAAATTCTAGTGTCCAGTAAGTAGGCTTAAAATACAAAATTATTAATTTGAATTATTTGACAGATAAGATTGGAAAAGCTGGCAAGATTTCATATTTTTCTCAATCTGGTTTATAATAAAAACATGTAAAAAAAAATATGCATTCATTATTTTAAAAATGTACAAACCAATTTAAAAAAATTATGAAAGATCGTATCACACAGTCACACTCCCTAACCTATACTTAATTGTATTGACCAACTATAAATACGATAGAAGGTACAGTTTTGTTCTGAGGAGTATTAGGAATTCTGCATGATTTTAGATCTTGATTGACAATACAATTAATTCTAATTATAGATCATCCTTTGCCATATAGTTTCAGAGACGTTATTATTTACCTAATTTCGGCAAAATAAAAGCACTAACTGATCAACCATCTATAATAATCAGACCATTAACCTCAAGACAAAGTGATAAAGCAAAAAAATTACCAGTCCAGAGGACATGTCTCAGGATGGTTTAATACCTAAAATATAGAAAGAATGAGAATAATCATAAAAATAGTCAAATCACAAATGATTTACTTTGTCACTTCATGATTCATGCGGCCGCCTTGGTTGAAAATAAAAAATAATAATAAAATTATTCATTAATCCTTGCATGCCGATTTCTGAGCACATGTTTTCCTTACCTGATCAAGCTGAGCTTCGGCCTGTTGCCGTTGATTTGGATCGATGGTCGCTCTGAGCAAATCTATCACTTTCCGAATTTCCATTTTGACGAGATGATCTCGAATTTGCTTGAATTTTTCAGTTTCCGACGGCAAAATTATAATTTTTCACCAAGATGCCTCGGTTCACCCGCAATATTTTACTTTGACAGATCAAAAATGACGTCTGACGAGTTTGACGTTCCGTCCTCATTTACTAACCACGTGACCACAGCCAACTGAAAACTTAATTGTTAAACAATTGTGCATTTTTTATAGTTCATATCAACAAGTAACGCATCGCATATATAAGTTAAATTTTATTATTATTTTACAATACCAATCCATTGATTATAAAAGAAACAACTTTCAAATAATGAACTATAGATTAACAGATTGCAAGACATTTGATATCTTTCGCACCCTATTCGCTATTTGCAGACTAGTGGCTAGTGGCTAGTGGCTAGGTCTAGGTCGCGCCGGTCTAAAAACGTTCCCGACGCGATTGTATGATCATATTTCACTCACGCGTGGCCCTCCGCTCGCTTTGCTATGAGCGGCTCGCGACAGTGATTGGCTATGTTCATCGGCACTTAGCATATTACGCTATCGCTTCTAAGCGCTAACAGTCCCGACACGACACTCCTTTGCGGAAAAGTTTACTGTCAAAATCAGAAGGCGTTCTTCATAACATAACCTATTTGGGACTTCCGATTCGTCTTCGGTCGAGTGTGCACGGGTCGGGTATCGGCCATTTTGTTCCAGCTTCATATACATATATGGTAGTTTGGGGACACATGGGGCTTTCAGGGACTGTGTAGATTCCCCGAATAAGATTCGGACGTCCAGCCGGCGGTTAGAGCCCCGTGCATGTACAAGATTTAAATGTGTGTGAATGTCCAGCCGGTGGTGTTCGAACCTTAAAACAAGCCGTGCATGTACAAGTCGGGGTCCCAGGAGTACATACTCGACATACTGGTAGCCCCAAAAATAGTATCTCTATCCACCAAGGTGTAACCAATGTAGAAGGGTCGCTCTACCTCTTGCTAAGCCTGGATAGGGGTCTTTTCTGGCTGAATTTTCGAAAGAAAAAAGCCAACAGAGAGTTTACTACTACTACTACTATAACCTATTAGTTTATTTCTTCGGTTTTTAAAAAATAGTTTCTATAACTATACGTTTGTCAGCTCGGCAACAAGACATTTTTCTAATCTAGTTAAATTTTACCGCTTTTCGAATTCCTAATAGTAATTTCTCCAAAAATCGATTACTTTTATGTTTATGTTGGAGAATTATGTTGTTGCCATTACAAACAACGTTCCCACTCACGGTCAATTAATTGACCGTGGTCGCGTGGTCCCCACTTGCATAGGTGATCACAGTTCAGTTAGATGCTATAAGCAGTGTTACCAGATCTACTATTTTTATAGTAGATCTACTATTTTTGCTCTTTGGCTACTATTCTACTTTCTTAAAGGTAAATTCTACTATTATTTAGAGAAAAACAGAATACTTGAATAAATATCCTAAAACTACAAGAAAAAATTTAAAAATTAAACAGAAATCTTAAAATTCTCACATAACATCTTAATTATTTTTGTGAAGTGGAATTACGTTGCTATTTTTAAGCAGTTTTAAAAGATGGCTAGCGTAGCCCGCTGACTAAAAACGCTTTCATTTAGCGCTAACTACGCTAACGTTCGCTTTGCTGCTGAGGGGTAGTTCAATACCGATTTAGCGGTTAGCGCTTGCAAGCGCTTACAATCGCCAAGAACCGTTGACCGTTGATTAGTTTATAGATATATGCGTTGAACATAGCCATTGTTCTGGCTGCAATCAAGGAAAAAGCGTCTCCAGCGCCATCTAGTGTAGGTAGCGTTGACTCGAGCGATTCCATTAAATGTCTTCTCGATGTAATCAATTTACAGCAGAAGTCGTCGTGGTCTAGAGGTTTAGATGGTTAGGTCTCAATTCGGCGACTATCGGCGGCGGCCCGGGTTCAAACCCCCGTCGCTTTTTTTATTATTTTTTTTCGGTCAACTTTCTAAACAGTTTTTTTTCCTGATTTTAGGTATGTCTTGGGTTAGTTTTGGAAAGCAAACAATTTTTTCCTTGATTTTGGGTATGTCTTGGGTTAGCACCTGGTTAGTTTCCTTTTCTTGAGCCGCCGTAGTAGTAGTTAAATATTATTTATTGTAATATATACACAGCAGTTTGCATGTGTTTCCGCGAATATATTCACAAAGAATCCCTCTTTTTTGAATGAATTTGACGTCCGTATCCGCATTTGTAACATTCGACCACTAGTGCTTCGCTCGCAATCGACAAGAACCAACCAAGTGCTAACCAAAACTCACCCAAGGCTAACTCAAATTAAGCCAAAATTAAGAAAAAAAGACAAATTAATAAAGAACATAAACAAAACATCAATCTCTAGACGCTTGTGCTACGGGGGCAAAAACTATCCAAAACTAATGCATGGCATACCCAAAATGACGAAACAAAACTTTTTACGAACAAAAAAAAGTTTTGCAACCAATGGGAATCGAACCCTAGACACCCGTATGACAGGTAAAGACGCTGGCGATTACACCACTACACCGCTTATGGTGGGTCCTCATGTGCGTATCGTCGGCGTAACGTATTTTACGCGCGTTTTAACGTAACGTCCTAATGTGAGAATGTTAAGCGTAAGCATTTGGGAGTCATGTCAACATATTATGATAAACATAACCAAAAAGTAACAATGGCAAAATTGGCAAATATGGATAATGAATTACTTCGCTATACAATAGGGACATTAGTTGTTGAGCTTAGATGTTCTCTTGCCGATAAAAACGCATATCGGCAAAAAATTAACCAACTTTACGTAATGTACGAAAAATTAGAACATGAAAGGATAAATACCTTGTTATATTAATAATTATTTATCCTTTCCATAGTTCCCTTATTGATGAGAAGGCAACAAAAACTAGTACAAATTAATCAACTAAAAACTTCTGTAATAGCATCAGATGCATAGGTAATAATATATATATTTAAACAAATCAGATCAGGCAACGCAAAACAAACCCGAACCCTGAAAATGACAGCCGCAGTCAGCTTTTAAGCTGAAAAGTTGAACAAAATCCGACTTTTCCGCGTATCTCCGGCGTAATTTTGACAACGCAAAAAACATGGCTCCGCGTATATCACGTGCCCTGCTATAACCAATCAGATCGCAGAACGCGGTTACGCTGGCGTAATTTTACGCACATGAGGACTCACCATTAGAAAAACTTTGCTGAACCGCCATGACATGTGTAATTGTCATAACGCAGCGCTCCCTTTAGGTGGCCTTGTATAACGCGTCACAGGATTCGTTAATGTCATCTTTCTCCTCGATTTGCTCTGAAAATTTGACAGTCACGAAGTCTGTGTATTTAATAGGAAAATACAAAGGGGGAATACACATACCTAGTGACTGTCAAATTTTCAGAGCAAATCGAGGAGAAAGATGACATTAACGAACGCCGCTAGATTTCGACGTCGACGAGTGTCTCGCGACTCGCGACAGTAATCATTTTGGCTGCCGTCAAGGTCGAATGTTACAAATGCGGATACAGACATCAAATTCATTCAAAGAAGGGAGATTCTTTGTGAATGTATTCACGGAAACACATGCAAGCTGCTATATATATATTACAATAAGTAATATTTCACTTTTCGCATGGCCCTTCGCTCGCTACCGCTCGCTCAAGGCTCAAGAAAAGAAAACTAATCAGGTGCTAACCCAAACATAACCCAAGACATACTCAAAATCAAGAAAAACTGTTTGCTAACCAAAACTAACCCAAGACATACCCAAAATCAAGAAAAAACTATTTAGAAACTTAACCGTAGAAAAATAAAAAGAAACAACGGGGTTTGAACCCGAGCCGCCGCCGATAGCCACAGAATTGAGACCTAACCATCTAAACCTATAGACCACGACGGCTCATGCTACAGATTGATCGCATAATAGGTTTGTTCTAGCAGCGATTTCAAACCATAACCAAGCCATCCGGAGTTTGCGCATTGCAATATAAGCGACACTTAAAACGCTACGCGCAAACTCCGGATGGCTTGGATTTGCTTTGGTTTGGGCTTAAATCGCTGCTAGAGTGCTAGAACAAACGTATTACTTTTGACAGTTCGTTTAATTTAAAATATGATATTTTATCGTCTAAAATCCGTTTAAAAACGATTTTAAATGGTAAAATTGTATAAAAATCCGAAATTTCCGGTCTTTTTAGGGCGATAGCCGTAGCTTCGGAAGAATTTGTCGTGGATTTTGAAGCGAATATTCATTTTAAATTCAGTTTGCTTCGTGTCATTACATCGCCTGAAAAATCACGACACTTGGAACTGAACCGCTCAAGGCACTGCCAGGTATGCGCAGTGCCCATATACGTAAGAATAAATGGCAGTGCCCGACACTCCAACTTTCCTATTTCGATAGAGATGAGTAACTGGTAGTGTATAAGCTGTGGTGTAATATTAAATATGTTTGTAAACGATGTAATGTGCGCGCAACTCTGAAGCTCTTTGATGTGGTACGGGTATCGATTAGTAGTGTTGACTGTTGGGTTGACACTCCCCATGTAAATATATTTTCTATGGTTGACACTTAGTTTAGGCATTGTCTTTTTACCTAAGGGTTTAGGTTATGAGCAAATGAGCAAAATATTTATCTTCTATGGTTATGTTATGAGTTTCTTTAAGGTTAGAAAATAGAAATTTATTTATATGTATTATTCTATTATTCAATGATAATATATAATTAAAACAAGAGCAAAAACAACTTCAAGATGTTACGAAGGATTAACACTATTCTAGAGCCGTTAAAATCCCTTAACGTTCAGAACTCTGTGTTAAGTAATTGTCAGAATTTCGAGGTAAGGAACTTTGTGTAATCCTGCTGAAAGATTTCGAATTTTTCTATTGATAGTATACTAAATTGAATATTTTTTATAGATCCGAGCATTATCTATAACAGCGCGTTGCGCACAGGCTGAAAAAACTTCTACGTCAGTCGAAAACATTCAATCTAGGAACAGTCTAAGTAAAGCTATGAAAGCATATTTGGAGCGAGCTCAAGAACATGATGAATTCATGAAAAGTCAAAAGCATGAATTTGAAATTGGGAGGAGACATTTGGCAAATATGATGGGTGAAAATCCTGAAACATTTTCACAAGAAGATATAGATGTATGCTTTTAAGTATTTTAATTATTGGTAAAAAAGTAGCATTTGTAAATGTTATTCAAAAAAGTAACTATTGTTGTTACCGAAAGTTAGGTAGTTTACTCTAATATGTATTATTTGTGTAGAGCTACTATTGTTAGGTATGTAATTACTGTGTCGTTATGCTAAATTACATAACTAAGGCATTAATGCTGATGCTGACCAGTTTGGCTTCTTCAGTTGGCAGGCAACCACAGTCGTCAGTCTCTTGTGAAGGATGAGGTTGATCTGTTGAGGCTTTATATTGGAGACTAATTTGTTGCAGTTTAGATAAACTTTTGCAAGATCTTACCAATTGTTTGCAATTTTTTTTTACTATATGGCTGACAAGATTTTTAACTGTTTCTAAGTGTTAATATTAATAACATAATAGCAATATTTATTTTCGGTAGAAGCAGGATATCTACTTTGCCTTATAGTCTTTTATTTGCTTATTGTTGATGTAATAATTATGATCTGAAAATATGCGGTTAGATTGAGTGGGATTCTAAAGTGATTTTAATATTGGCATAGTCAGAGTATGTTAATTTGAAAATCAATCTGAGTAAAGATTTAATAAAGGTATGTTTGGGCAGAGGTTCAGAAAAATTCAATAACTTAATATTATCTCAGTTTAATGGAACCAAGTATAACCCTTAGGTACTAGTTATAATTCAAGATTGCTACGGAAATGTTTTTTTTTTTATTTAGAATGCTATAGAATACTTATTTCCAAGTGGCCTATATCAGAAAAAAGCTAGACCTCTTATGAAACCTCCAGAAGAAGTTTTTCCCCAAAGAAAAGCTGCAGAATTTGATGAAACTGGAAGACCATATCACTTCTTATTCTACACTGGTAGACCAAATTTCTATCAGATATTACATGTAAGTTATTTTAAAAAGTGCAAACTACAATTTTACAATTTAATTTCAAAGGTAGGTAGTTTGGTTTTAAGTGCAGAGTTCTTTAACAGTGTTTTATAAAAGAGCTCAAGGTACTCTTAGAGAGAGTTCTAAGGCACATTGCATACTGATAAATAAAAAATTCCTATTGAAAATATAAATTATGATGAACTTTATGCATTGCTGAACCTTCCAAAATTGAGTGATAGAAGGAAGTACGTGGATTTGTGTAATCTTTTTAGGTTATTGAATGGAACAGTGTGTTCTCCTTCCCTTCTTGGTTGGGTTAATCCTTGGGTTAATCTGCATGTCCCTGGTAGGTGTAATAGGCAAGAATATTTATTTCGAACACGATTTCATAGAACCAAATATGGATCTAATATGCCTATTGACAGGATGTGTAGGTTGGCCAATGACTTGCCTGATGATGTCGATATTTTTGGTATGTCCTT
>MU182143.1:215122-230437 GCA_016904865.1 Pissodes strobi
TAGCTTTTAAGTAGCAGTTAGGTATTGTAATTGGATTATTCCGTAAATAAACTATTATTATTATTATTATTATATTGTCTGACTACGAGACATATATAACAGGGCCCTAGCATATTCAGTTCAATTCAAAAGTCTTCAATCAGAACAAAATTGTTACAAATCGAATACATAACAATGATTGAAATTATGTGCGTCACAAAAAAAAGTTTTTAAATATGGAAATGCAAAATCACAACTCCCTAAGTAAATCACTACACTACACTTAACATATAGATTAAAAAAAAATAGCATGTAAATAGCAACATACTACACTACCAAACTGGTAAATATCCAAACTAATCTTTAAAATAAAGAAAAATCCTTCGATTTTATAAGGCTCAATTTTAATGGTTTTTCTCTTTTATTTATTTATTTATGATGATGAATTTCATGTTCAGTGAATGTTTCTCTGTTTTTGCGAAGAAATATAAGACACTCACAGATATATACCCCTGGAAGTGTCAAAATGTTTAAATATTTGAACCTGCCTCTACAGCTTTCTCTGTACCCAAGGGACAAAAGGATTCTGATTGATCTTTTTTGAGCAATAAAGATCCTGTTGCCATTGATAATCCCTCCCGAAAACACTACTCCAAACCTAAGCAGAGAGTGAATGTTATAGAACTAAACAATTTTACCTTACAAATGTTTGGGTTTTCTCCATTATCGTTTTGAATTGGTTATATAGAGCCTCTTCGGCTCTGGCTCCAGGATGTAAACAGCACAAGTGCTAGTTTAGTGACACTAACGAAGCTGAAAAACCTAAAGATAACTTGAAAACTGTCAACGTTTCGAGTTTCAAATCGTCAGGAATGAACGAATCTAAAAATGAAAATGGTAAGTTTGGGTTAGTTTGGGTTATATGGTAAATATGTAAAAAGTTATCGCAAAAATTTGTCAAGTCTATCAAAACTTGACAAAGTCTTGCGATAACTTTTTACTGTTATTTACATTTACTAACCATTTTCATTTTTAGATTTGTTCGTTCTTGAGGACGGGGACAGATTTGATCCTCAAAACGTTGACCGTTCTTTAGGTTTTTCAGCTTCGTTACGGTTACTAAACTAGCACTTGTGCTGTTTACATCCGGGAGCCAGAGCCGAAGAGGCTCTATATAACCAATTCAAAACAATAGTGGAGAGAAAACTCAAACATTTGTAAGGTAAAACAAGATTCCTCCACAACAATATAGAACATATCTACATCAAAAGTAAACAATTCTTAGGTTTGCAAAATTTAAATACCTAGACATTATCCTCAGTGAGTAACAGGCAGAGTTTACTCTGGTACATATACTGGACACTGGCTCAACCCACTCCAGATTCTGATCTATATGCAACCCCAAGAATTTGGTGCTGGTGGATAGGGTGACATCACCAGAGCCCAGGCAGACCTCTGATGGAAAACCATGGTTTTTCTGTTTTGTCCTAAAACACACAAAGTTTGTCTTGTCCTGACAGATGATTTTTAAGGAACCATTCTTGAACAGCTTCCAACCGATCACTGGATAGACCAAGGACCTCAGACAGGGTATTCTCCAAGACAAGTAGGTTTGTATCATCCGCAAAGTTCACGAAAGACGTTTTGCTGCTTAGAATCTCTGATGCTATATGATTTACAAAAAATATAAAAAGTAGTGGACTCATAACCCTGCCCTGGGACACTCCCCATGTTGGATAACCCACTTCTGAGAGATATGTTTCCCGTCTTTTTTTCAACCCTGCCCTGGGGCACTCCCCATGTTGGATAACCCACTTCTGAGAGATATATTTCCCGTCTTTTTTTCAATCACAACCCTCTGTATTCTCCCTGACAGAAGGGACCCAATCCGAGACAAACCAGTACCCCTAATTCCGTACCTCTCCGGCTTTTCCAGAAGAATTTGGTGCTCTAAACAATCGAATGTCTTTGACAAATCCAGAAACATTCCAAAGGAGTACTTGCCATCCTCCAGAGCAGTTAGGATCTTTTCTATAAAACTATAAACAGCGGTTTCGACAGACCTACCCCTCAGATATCCAACTATTTTTTACACTTACCAACCTTATCATTAGTTAAGTGAAGCTTTTTTCATGTTTTATATTTAAATATTTTTTTTGGGAAACGTTTGTTAAAAATTGGTGTGAGAATGTTCATAAATTCTGCCCATTGTTCATCCACAATGAAGTCAGGAATTGCAAAGACAGATTCCCAACTTTCCAAGGCAGAATGAAATAAACAACGCTTCACCTTCGTACCTCTATTGCTTACCTTAGCCTCAAATTATTACAATATCTGTGCTCTATGGTCACATGGTCATGGTCTCAGATATGCGTATCCAGGACATAACATAATTACAACCTACAGCTATTCGAGAACCGTGTCAATCAACATCTTCGCACACACACCGCTAGTCGACCACCATAGGATCTCCCTTTAGTGTGTGTGCCACTACCATAAAAAAATATGTCCCTGTAAAATTTGAATTAGTGTAAATGTTGTCAATGCAGCTTTGACAGATCCCATGTATACGGGTATACTCAGAAATTGTTGGCGTAAAGTTGAATGGCTCAAACATATTTGCCATAGCAAAGGCGTGCTTCAATCAGTGCATTGTACACGGCGAGAGATCATCTTAATCGCATAGCAGCTCTGTGCAAGCCTCTTATTTAAAGACAAAACATGATCTGCACACTTCAGCCTGTCGTCAATATGAAGACCAAGGAATTTGTTGACCTGGAGATTAGTTACAGGTTTGGAATCCAATAGAATATTGGTTAAATCACATTTAAAATACACGACAGTTGTTTTACTTACGTTTAATGTTAAATAGTTAGCATCGCACAATTTCTTGAGAGTGATTAAATCATTTGCAATCATGTTTTCAAGCCTCAGAGGATCTTTGTGCCTCCAGAGTATAGTGGTGTCTGGTGTCATCCGCGAAAATGGAAAAAGTTTCAGATATGTTGACATAGGGCAGATCATTGACACAAATTAGAAATAATAAGGGTCCAAGTACAGATCCCTGGGGAACACCCGCAGTGACTTTTAATTTATGTGATTCCGTATTGTTTATGCTGACACTTTGACACCTATTTGATAAGTAGGAGGCAAGCCAGTCCAAAGCTCTACCCCTGAATCTATACCTAGGCATCGAATTACCGGAAGGACAAAACAGAAGCACAAATCCTGGCTAGTGCTAAGATTGCTAGTTATAAACAGTTAAGCATAATGGGTAACCGTTTAAATTTGCATGCACTAGCCCCAAACTATTTAAAACAGTATTTTTTATGATTGTTCAATCGATAGTTCTTGAGCATCAGGTGCTTTTCTTTTACTTTTGAAAAGGGAAAAAGTGTGTCACTATATAAGCGTGGTGGTGTTGATCAGATATAAAATTTTTAACCTGTTGTGCTATTGCCCACTCTATCGAACAAAAAATCAAAATCAAAATTTCGTGTTATGACAATTAAGTCTTACAGTCATCATTCAGTGTACCAAACCTAAATACAATAGATTCAACATAACAAAATACAAAAGATAATAACAATAACAATAAATCACACCATAGTCAAATTGAAAACAAGCCCACAACAGACTATGTCAAATTTGTGAATGAAATATTTCAGTTAAAATTAATTAAACTAGTAGTATAAAAGTAGTATAAAAGGTCATGTTCAATCAAAAACCTTTTAACTTTAACCTTGAAACATTTAAGATTTTGAGTTACTGGTGAAAAAAAGAATGCTCTTATATTAATAAAGTACCCAATTTCAATATAAAAGAATAGAGGAAGCGTTATTCTTCAATTCCTTGAAGGAGTGTTTGAGTTTGGAAATGTGTGGGTCGACTCCGCCGCAATATTTTTTGACTTATCCAAGGCTGTTCATTCCGTCAATCACAAGAAATAGATATATTGACTATGGAGAACCACAACAGACCTATTATTTTCTCCTTATTTCAATTATGTTAACAATCTTGCGCTTAGGATGTATCTCACTTGAGTATTCAAAATTTGCATTGCTTTGTGAAGTCCTAGTAACCAGGGACCTTTTGAATCACCTTTATTTTACAGAATCTCAGATGAAGCGACATTGGTTTATTGTTCGAGTCTTACCTTTGTTATGTGAAAACTTACATGCTAAAAAAATTTTCACCACTAAAATCCCTTTTAGACAATTATGAGTGTCTAGACTTATTGGAGAATAAAATGTACGGATGAACTTAATTATTGAGGCAGTAGATAATATTGGAACACCTACAAGAACTAAAGCTAATGGAAATATATTTCCGATGGAATAAAAAAATTGCCTGACAAGCAACATTTCTGTTACTGATTAATCTCGCCAAGACGGTTCATTATATAGGTTGCGTAGAAAAAGAAAATTTTATTTTGAAACGGAAAAAGGTCTCAGTGCTGAAACATGTATGAATAATAAATAATGAGACGCAACAAATAGCAGAATAATTAGTTCCATGGATTACACAACCTGCAACATCCACCTAAGATACCTATTCGATTTCATGAAAAGGATCGAGCCTCTGGTCTAGTGGATACCACAGATGTGAGCCACAATAGACCAAGGGTCACAGTGGAGGGCCTCATTTGGCACGTGTACAAATACAACATAAAAACTGAAATCAATAATATGTATAATCGTAAATCAAAGTAATACAGAACGATCCAAAATTAATAGAAAACGCTGAAAGTAAATGTATCGATGGAGAAAGTTGAATCTTGGGATATCGGGATTATTTTTGTTAATCCCGGGATTGCGGGGACGACTCCCGGGACTTGCATAATAGTCTCAATAGTAGCATTATTTTAAATTTTGGTTTGAATTTAGAATGCAAAAATGTAAAAAGATAGAAATTTGAATTTATATATTTTTACAAACATTATTTATATTTTCTGAAAAATTGATAGAAATTAAGGAAATAATTAAATAATAAGTGGAAGGAACCCAAACTAATGTTAAAAAAATTCCTAAATAATCGAGTAAAACCATAACGATTATAATAAACAAACTGTTGCAAATCAAAATATGTAACAGATATAAAGTGTTTATTGAATAATAAGACAAAAGTGTAGAGAAAAAATTGTTTAACTATTTCGCGGGATAACAAACGATAGTAAACAAATGCTTTCATGGGGGAATGTTTACTTCAATAAGAAGGTTTTTACCTTACTCTGCGAAATAACCAAATAAATGGTTCTCTAAAACTGCTCAACGCAGAAAAGATTCAAGTAAAATGAAAAAGTACAACAAAATTTAATTCTTCATAAACCAAAAAAAATTCTGAGAAAAGAATGCAAAAAGACAACTTCAACAGGTTACGTTATTCTATAATCAAATAAAGTTTAATCCATAAAACTAAAAGTTTTTTTGCTCTAAGAAAGTTAAACAGTCAATGAATAAGATTTTCAACAAGTTTGAATTAGTTTTAGGCACAAAATGGAAAAAAGTTTAAGCAAACTTTTTTTCATCGAATCTCGCGAAATAGTAAAACCAGATGAAAGGCAGTTCTATAATGTGATTAAGTTGTTTATTTTAATCCCCAAATTTCGTATTATAAAGTACCGCAAAATAATGAGGGATCCCATGCTTGAATTCTCTAATATATCCTAAAGAAGACGATGTTCTTATAGTTTTTCAATAAAAACGTTAAAAGTCATTAATTTGCATACCATTAATATTATCATTAGTTTAAATTTTTATTTAAGCCTCGACACAAATTGCTGTGTTTGAGTTAAAAGAGGGAGGAGAAAGATCACTGGGGGAATCTGTATTATTCAAATATATCAATGATATACTAAATTATCACATATTTCTCTGGAAGTTTCCTACATGGTGTTAGGTTATAGCCTACAAATGGATCCATCTATGGGTGCGGTAACAAAAGGTGGCAATTGAAAGTGATATAGGTATGACATTCTCTGATAAGTCTGATAAGATTGAAATGTCTTTGGGTATTCCATTCCTCGTAAGGACAGACCAGATTGAAGACCTGAGTGGAAAACTTACGGGTCTCTTCTTGCTTAGAAGTTTGACTCTGAATGTTTCAGTGAAGGTCCTGAGAACAGCCTTTTTTGCGGTTTTCCACTTTCATCTGAGCTATGCGATCTTGGCTTGGGGACATTCTGCTGCGATGTGTAGGGTCTTTGGTCTTCAACGCAGGGGCCAAGGGCCATCAGAGTGCTTGCAGGTTTGGCCTACAGGGACGACTGTCGACGGGCTTTTTGTTCATTGAGAATTTTTACTGTAACATCCTTATTAATTTTTGAAAATCTCATGTTTGTCCAAGGCAGAGGGGGACATCTTAGGACTTATCAGGACATTCATAATTACAATACCCGACAATAGGCAAAATCTTGTGCCATCGTACTGGAGGCTGAAGAGGCGTCAGAGTGGACCTGGGTACTGGGAGATAAATTCATTCTGGGAGATACTTTCGTCCCTCCTCGGGAGTACTAGCTGCTTGAGGTTTAAAAACCTGTTGACGAAAAGACCAAGAGGCCAGAAGTCAGGTGATATTATGTGTTGCACATTTTCGGGTGGGATACCAATTTTAAAGGAACTAACACCTGTGTGTTTGGTGTGCAGTTTTCCACAAGTGAAAGAGGTAATTCCATTGTCTTTCAAGTAATCTTCAATGTCTTTCACATTTAAATCGGCTGAGAGACCTGATAGAAATAGCGAAATAAGTCAGTCGGGTTTTGGCACAATGTTAAGGCTGGACATGCCATTTTCCTCTCCTTGGATGGGGCCCCAGGTTTCTACGTGACCATCCTCTCTTTATCTGGTTTTCCCATTTCCCGGTTTCACACTGTTCTTTGTTTTCGTCAATATTTACAATGTTTACATTTGTGTTACATCCATATCTCCATTTTGAATGGTGTCAAGTATTTTGGTGAGCAGGTTCACCTGTCAGAATAAGTTCTTGGTTTGGATTGGTCTGAGAGCCACAATTATGGAAGCGAGAAATGTCAACATAGGTATGTGTTAACGTCTCAGTTGACGTAAATATTGAAATTTCGCTTTCTAGTTAAACATTTTGTAACTTTAAGGATGGTTGAACATTGCAAAATAAAGTTTAGTATTTAACTCGCGTATAATGAACCATAATACACTCCAATGAAGATAGCATGATCCGCTTGCGTTTATATTGGCCTACGTTGTACGCTCGTTAAATAATATACTTTAACCTGTTGTGTGCCCTTTACTGTTCATTAGTGGCTTCCCTTTGTATAGAACTACCAATTTGTATGTCACAGTTATGTTGTGGTTTTTGCTCAATAGATATTATAGGTTCAGGTTGTTTCGAAGGACAAATTCACAAGAAAACTTCTCTTTTCTTTGGTGCTTTTGTGTAGAGTATTGCCTACTCTATTTTTAGGTGATTTTGACTATTGCTAAGCCCATACATATACCATAAATACAATAAGAGCTATAAATATCATATTGTTGTAAATTGTGGTTAGTGATTAATTTCTTTAAGTATATTAATAATTAGGTTTGATATATTAACCAAAACTTATCTTTGGTAACCTAATGTCTCCTGTTTACAAATATGCTACATTTTAGTAAGATTGTTGGTGTCTTTTGGTTCGGGAATTATTAGGAGAATATGATTCATATTTCGTATTGGCATGACACAAATCGGTGCTTTGTTTGTAATGTTTAAGTAGCATTTTTTTAAATTATATTACATATTTTCAACTTTATTTTGCAGGATACAGTACAAAAAGTAAACGAATTATATGCATTTGAGGATATTATGATTAGAAAGAATTTACAGCCTGATCCAAATCTAGCACTGTAAGTATATATTTAACAACAGAGTGGGCATACAAATAAAATATTAGGTACTTAATATGAACGCCATAATTTTACCGTATGTGATACATATTCTTATTAACTTGTCATGCATATTTTTTTTTTAATTTAAAAATTTTAGAGAATTGTCTGGGTCTCAATGGATAGACAAAATTGCTTTAGAGCAGAAAATTGTAGAAGCCATATCAGAGAAGGAGTACGATAGTTTTGTGAATGTCATGGATAGATTAAGTAGTTTACCTTATTCTTATAAATTCAAAGACTTCATTATGGAGTACCGTAAACCTTTAATGAGCCACTCGGAGACATATGACGCAATCAAACCCCAAATTGCAGAAGATGGCAGGCAGTTTGTTTCTGTTTATGGTATGTAAATTACCCTTCACATAGATATATAACATGTTCTGCACTATCATCTTGTGTTATGTTATAATATAATCTGTATTCTCGCCTAGAATAATATAGCTCGAGCAAACTGTACATTGTAATGTAGTTAAAGATAACTACCACAATGTAGTTAAATATAACTGGAGATGTTTGCTGCCTTTCTATAAGAAACAGTGCCTGTAGTTTCCCAATATCTAAGGTTTAACGTGTTAGTTATTTGCTTTATGTGATCGGTTTATGAGTCAACATTTTTTTAAAACCATGTTAGCTTTTTTTAATATTAGTTTATTTATTTATTAAATTCACAGAGATTTTTTATTTTGG
Source organism: Pissodes strobi (assembly GCA_016904865.1). Lineage (NCBI taxonomy): Eukaryota > Metazoa > Arthropoda > Insecta > Coleoptera > Curculionidae > Pissodes > Pissodes strobi. Next base: position 223,690 of record MU182143.1, read on the forward strand.
CTGTATACAATTACATAATAATGGTAGAATCTGATAGCTGCAATAATACGTTGATATACGAAACTCTTTAGTTCCTTTGACTATATGAATATGAATGCTTAGAATACTCGATTTATAGAAAAATGACACAGTAGATATCGAAATTTCAATTATAGGCACCACTATCCATTTCAAAACCAATTAGTCATAATCCACTTGTAATTAGAGTGCTTCCTATTTGTGCCCATCAAAAACAGAAAAGCTCATTAAAATCGCGAGAGGAAATTGATAGCGCATTAATATCAGGTGTTCACTTCGAAGAGGTATCAATTCCAGTTCTTGTCATGATAAGCGTCCACCAAAACGCAATGCAGCTTCTAAACCAAAGCAAACTTGTCGAAATCTTCTTTATATAAATACACTGGCGAGCAAAAAATTTAGGTCACTTAGGAAATTGGAAAAAAATTTAGAAATAAATTCAATTTCGTAATAATTCATCTAGTAGGCCGTGAATTATTTGTCCCGCAGTATCATGTAAGCTAAATTTAACATTCAATAATGAATCAAAAGACTTGTTTTGGTTTTTATGATTTATAAAGAAAAAGCAACAATTTCAACGAAGTTCGATTTATTGCTATTCAGAACTAAAAAAAATAATAAAACATCATAAACAAAAAAAAATAAAAATTAGTAACGTGTACTCCATCCCCTTGCATATGACTGCTTGAAGTCGACATACTCTGAATCAAGTTAAGTATCATATTCTGGTCGATGTTATTCCACTCGTGCAATACCAACTTTTTCAGTCCTCGGGGCTTGTGTGTGTCTTCGGATACGTCGTCCTAATTAATCCTAGATATGTTCAATTATCTGCCACATTGTTTTAACTGGGTTTGTAGCTAGATGTATTTATCATAGTGTCATTATGTTTTTTTGCTACTTTTATAGCTTCATTATATCTTACTTTTAGTTTTTTTTAAGTTCCGTTGTAGCAAACATTGAACTATTCAGCCTGCAGAATTCCTCTAAAAACTGTATAGTTTTACCTTGTTATAAAACTCATACAGACCCCTCTCCGTTGTATGTCTACATATTCTCCTTTCCCGCTGCAAGCCCCTCACAGTCTGATGTTCAACAACCGATTCAACATACTGGCCAATATGATCCGAAATGCAAGCATCTCGCAATGTCACTGAAATAAAAGATGGATCAAAATTTATAAAAATATTATCATGCCTCGTGACCCCATCAACCAGCTGCCTGTAGCCATTGCTCCGAAGGCAGTCACAAAGCAGTGCACACTCTCTTTGATTAGTGCCAAAGTGGATATTGAAATCTCCCAAAATTACAACTCTTTTATTTCAATTTCCTCAATGGTGTTCAAAAAAAGTTGAAAGCTTCCTTGTGGTGGCCTGTAAACTGTTATTAAGTTTATATTAAAGTTACTAATGAAAATACCACTAACTTCAATGCTATTTTCCACGCTCAAGCCAACTAATGTTAGTAATTTCTAAGCGCATTGGCGACATTGCAGCCCATGAAATAACCTCAACGATGACGATAACACGTTACATATTTCTTCGTAATTAACGGAAACCGTTATCGTTAATAAAGTCAAGGTGATGGCATTTTAGTACTGTGCATGCTCACAATAACGATAACCATAACGACATTCTGAAACAAAGGGCTTAAAATATCTCTGTTTTTCTTCAGGTCTTATTAATTGCCCACTGTTATCTTTTTTATAGGGGATCTGATTAGATATTGTTGAAATTTTATACTAAATATTGTATTTGAGTTGTATTTTATATGCATTGTTTTTTGTAAAATGGCACTTTTAAATACAAATGTTGCACAGTTTTTCATGAACTGCTAGGTTTTTGTTTTATCAGAATCTAGAACTATACAGAATATCAATAATAATTATGTCTTTTGAATGGATCACACTGTATATGGTTCATTTATCGGATATTTCGAATCACTAATGCAGGTGCTATTTTTTATGTTCGGCACACACACACACACGCACACAAATGGAAAATCTACCACTCAACGAGCGGTGCGTGTGCGGAGAAGATGGTGGACGTTGGACTTGAAACGCTGTAGGTGGTAGTTTTTGGGAAGGACGTTACTCGGAAGTCCATTCCAGAGCGAGGCAGTCCTTCAGACAAGAAGTCCCGTAACAGGGACGTCCTAGGTGTTTGCAACTGAATCGAATGTTGATGAGCAGCTTGTGTCTGACGGGTGTTTCTGTTTGGCACAACTCTGGGTTGAATCGTAAGTGCCACCTCGTTCGAACACCTTCCATAGTATTATCGATAGTAAAGGGATAGGTCCGCCACTTTTCTTCAATGTTCAAGGCTATCAAGGTCTTTAGTCAACTCTGTGTCATCCACGAGGCGGACTGCTCTCCTCTATATGGATTACAATGTCTTGAGCAAGTGTTTGGGTGCCGAGCTCCACACATGGGAACAGTATTCCAGAGATGGTCTTATGTGGGCCTTATAGAGGTGTATACAACTTTTTGGCTCTATACAGTGCTCCTAGCTTTTGTGCTGCTGCCTTGGCGATTTTGGTGACGTGATTACGCCAAGACATGTTGTTTTCTACATTGATGCCCAGCAATCTTATAGATGAGGCGGAGGCAGGAGTGTTTGTCCTGTCATTGATAAGTCAAGTCCTGCGGTGTTGCGCTTGAGTCTTTTCTGCTTAAACTGGATATTATTTTCCTCACCCCAATCCACGATGGCGTTCATGGTAGCAATCCGATTTTCTTGCTCGCGTTGGGAATGAGCAGCGGTCATTGGAGTCCGCGACACGAATGAAGATAAAATAGTGCTGTCGTCTGCAAAGCTCTAAATAGGATTGTTTGTCTTGTCTATGAGATCGTTGATATAGAGTAGGAACAGCGTGGGAGATAATATACACCCTTGAGGAACTCCGGCATTGATTTTTAATTCCTCCGAGAGATGTCCATCAATACCAACTCTAATGCTTCGATCCTTAAGAAATTGGAAAGCCATAGAAGCAGTACTGGTGGTAGTCGGTATGCTGTCGATTTGCTTAAGAATCCTTCATGCCACACTCTATCAAATGCCTTGGATATGTCGAAAGCCACTGCACGATATTGCAGAGATATTGCGCCGTATCTCTCGGTGGCTTTGGTCCACAAGTAGGTCGCGTAAGTCAGGAGATCTCCCGTTGATCTGTGCTTGCGGAAGTCATACTGGCGATCGCTTATGATGCCTGCCGATTCAAGACATTTTAAGAGCTGTTCGTTGATCAGTTTCTCCATGACTTTGGGCATGATGGCAACTAAGGCAATTGGACGGTAGTTATTTGGAATCGCTTTTTCCTTTCTTCGGGATTGGTTGCCTTGAGCAGCTAGAAGGAAAGCATGCAGTTCTGCATAATAGGGAGAAAAACCTGCATTGTGGAGCTGTTAGTTCAGCAGCACATTTCTTAAGCACTATTGCTGGAACGCCATTTGGTCCTGTGGCCTTGTTAGTGTCTAGGCTTTTGAGTATTCGTTTCCCTTCGCCTTGGCGAAATACCAGCTCTGGCATTGAGGAGTTCACTCTTGGGATAGTTGGGGGAGTCTTTGCTTGATGATCTAAGGTAGAATTTGATGCAAATAATTCGTCAAGAATGTTGACTTTTTCTTTGGCCGTTTCCGCTATTGAGCCATCATCTTCGGTCAGTGGTGGGATGGACGTCTTTGAGAAACCCTGATTGACAGCTTTGGCAACTGACCAAAAGGGTCTTGATCCGTTAGGACAGTTGAGAAGCTTGTTATATCCCTCTTTGCTGTCGTCAATGGTGCGCTTACACTGGTTTCTAGTCGTGATGAATATATTTCGATTTTCGGCTGTCGGATCTTCGCACCATTTGCGGTAGGCGGTAGGCCGCATTTTTAGCTTTGAGTGTTCTTGAGCAGTTTTCCCAAACCATGGTTTACTGTTTGAGATACGTTTGATAGAAGAGGGGATGAAAGCTTCCATACCAGCTAGGATAACTTGAGTTATCTTATCAGCAGATTCAATGGTGTTTTGATTCCTAAAGTAGACATCTTTCCAAGGAAAAGGAAGATAAAGACATCTTTCCAAGGAAAAGAAAGATAAAAGTCGCAAAGATCACGCCACTTTGCAGATTTGTAGTGCCAAAATAGCAAGTTCACAGGTTGCGGAGATAAGATTGCGGTCTGATGATCCCAACGGAGCTTCAACAGTTACGATGTAGAGGTCAGGATTAGTTGTTATGAATAGATCCAGGAGGCTAGCAAAATCTTTTTGACGCTCAGGAATCCTGGTAGGTTCGTCAACCAGCTGAGTAAGTCCGTGACTTATAGCAAAAGACTCTGCCTTCATCGTCGTTTTTGTTGGAGTGTTTCAACCAGTCGATGTTATGTAAGTTGAAGTCTCCTACAATAACAATTTCTGCCGTTAGATAGTTGATCTGCAGAAAATCAGTTTGATTGCCAAGATTTGAGAAAAGCCGTTTATCCGATAAATGAACCATATACAAAAGTTGATATTTTTTTACAGCCTTACCTTGTTCGGACAAAAATCATGGCGGTTCATGAAAAACCCTACAGCTTTGGAATTTTAAGAATTTTAATTTCTGTTGATATAATCTGGTTAGGAGAGGTATAAATATATGCAAAAATCCTGTATGCAAATATGCAACACCGTCAAATTAATAATTTTTCAATTACTAGTAATAGTAGCTTTAAAAGTAAAAATACAAATGTTTTTTTTACAGAATGTCGTCGAAAAAGAGCTATTGGCAGTGTCACTATAAGGACGCCAGGTACCGGGAAAATCAGTATTAATGGTGAGGATATAAATTATTTCAAAGATATTCAGCAAAGGGAGCAGGTAAGTCCTAATTTATATACTTGAAATTTTTTGTGTGCACTGTGACATTTCGCGCTAGGTATTGTTTTAATCTATTGATAATAGCGGCATTCTTTTGCATTAAATTTACACGTATCTCTTCTACTGTTGGAAAAAATTAAGGCTTGGAATACACTCCACTAATATGGCCATTCGGTGGAAAATTAAATTAATGTTTTAAGAGATCGGTGTTTATTCATAGCATGGTACTACTATTTTGATAAAGATTTTTAGGTGCGTTTCTTTTTGGATATATAAATTACAAGGAGGTCGGTCAAGAAGCGAAAGGTAAGTTAAGTAAATCAAATATTTATGTAGTTTAATTATTTTTATTATTTAGTGTTGAAGAGAGACGGGACAAGTCGAGATTCTGGTCGTATTTCGTTAGTCTCCAAATCGAGACAAAATTCAGGAGACAAGACAGACTATCAGTCAAAGGGAGCTGGTCTTGTGATACGGGTGTCCCGCGTTTTATTCCAGTCGGTGGCAAAACATGTTTGTTATAGTAGAGTGCCCAACGCAGTAAAAGCCTTCTATAATATGATTTCTGTGGGCACCTGGGGGTTACAAGCTCAAATTTTCACAGAATGAAGGCTTTCTTATATTAATTCAGAATCCGAAGGTAATAAAAAATCATAACGGGCAAAAGGGCAGTATACCTAAAAATCGAGATTATTATATGAACGTGTAGGATATTAAATTATGAATGTTTTCATATATAATTCGTCTACATTTGTGTACGAATTATATTTTTTATCATTGCTTGAAATATGCAGATTACATTGGCCCTTACAGAAAAATAAATCAAAAAATTGAAATAACTCACTTCGAACCTGGGCAAAATGTGATTGAAATATACTAATTTTTGTATTCAACTCGTATTCTCTCCGAAATGAAGGCTCAAATCAAAAATTTTTACTCTTGCAAAAAGTTTCCCTTAAGTATTTAGAATACACAGGTGCATGAATACATTTTCTTTTTCTCAAAAATAGAATTAAATGTAAAAAAGTAATTTTCTTCAAGCAGCGACCGGCCGATCTTTCGCTTCCCGAGCAGTCTCGTATCTCACTTTTCTTCATAGCTTCCTCTCTTTCGCGCCTATTGTACAGGGTGTCCCATTTTCGATGATATTACGGGGTATCTCACTTACGAGTAAAGTTAGAGAGTTGCGGTTTTCGCAATACTGTGCTACTTTTTGGTGAAAAGAACGATGGTATAAACAAAATTTTCATAGCCCGCTTCGTTTCTGAGATACAGGGCGAAATTGAAAATAATGCATTTGCATCCTTTATCCTTTAACATATCGCAAAGCTAAAAACTTGCTCTTATATACTTTTTTACGTAGAACCCAGTGGCGTAGTCAGATTTTTGCTGTGAGCTGTCAATTTTTAGCTATAAATCAAACTTATGTTTGTTTAAATGGAACACCCCGTATATTTTTCTTTCGTTTGAATGGAAATTTTATAAGCTTTTCAAAAATATATAATACGTGATATGTATTTTAAATAATAAGCCTAAAATTCATAATTTCACAAAATGTATCTCTATACGACACTCTTGATGAGTATAGTATAAGCATTATACTTTAAACAACGTTATAAGTATTTGTAGGCAGAGATTATCAGTGCAATGGAATGGTAATTTTTTTATTGGCAAGACCTTTCAGTGGCAAAATTTATATTTTCTGTGTAATATTGCATTTTTTACGATGGTTGAAAACGAAAATTATGAATATTTTGAAAAATATGACATGTTAGTCTTCTTTATACAGAGCAATGAAAACTTCCGTGAAGCTTCTCAACTATTATTCGATATGTTTGTTTGAACATTTATTTACCTTTTGACTTATTTCGGTTTATATTTTATTTAAGTAT
>MU182143.1:235437-253296 GCA_016904865.1 Pissodes strobi
TTCCGGATATCCCGATATTGGACTAGAACATAGAGCCGCTTTTAATTTCCTGAACACAGAATCACAGTTGTGATCCCAGTTATAATTTGCTCGTTCTTCAGTGAGCTTATGTAGAGGTGTTCCTACATTTGCAAATTCTTGAATAAATCTTCTATAATAAGTACATAGTCCAAGGAAGCTCCGCAGTTCATGTTTGTCGCGAGGACGAGGCAATTCCTTGATTGCTGTAATCTTCCGCTGGTCGGTTTGGTTTCCCTCTGATGACACGACATGCCCAAGAAATTTAACTTTTTGTTGGAAAAGAACGGAAACATATCTTTGGATTCAGTAAGAGCTGAGCATTCTTGATCCTAGTAAAAACCATGCAGGTTTTGTAGGTGCTCTTCGAAAGTTTTTCCCATTACCATTATGTCATCAATATAGACCAGGCATGTCTTCCAAGTGAGGCCTCGTAGAACAACTTTTATAAGGCGCTCAAAAGTAGCAGGGGCATTGCATAGTCCGAAGGGCATAACTTTAAACCGATATAAACCACTTCCGGTAGAAAAGGCAGTCTTTTCCTTATCTTGTTCGTCGATGCCTACTTGCCAGTAGCCGCTCTTTAAATCTAGTGTTGATAACCAATGAGAACCTGCTAGTGTCGTTAACGTGTCATCAATAATTCTGGGAAGTGGATAGCTGTCTTTCTTGGTGACGTCATTGAGCTTTCTATAGTCCGCGCAGAATTTAGTAGTCCCATCCTTGTTGGTGACTAAGACAATAGGAGACGACCATGGGCTTGATGATTCTTCAATAATTCCATCGTCAAGCATTTTGTTGACTAATGTGGTAATCTCTTGCTGCTTTGTCACTGGTAGCCCCCTAGGATGCTGCCGTACGGGGTGAGCACTTCCAGTGTCGATTTTATGTTTTATGATGTTCGTTCTTCCATTATTGTCATTTTTCTTTCAAAGGTTGTGCTCTGCTCTTTGATAAATTGTATAGCTCTCTTCAGTTCTTCGGAAGACAGATGATGCCAGGACTTCTGGAAATGTTCTAGGACTTCCTTAGGTGATGTTGGGGGTGTTACTTCTGACTGCGTTTCGCAACTAATTACCCACTGCACCGGCTCACAAGTGGCTATCACATGCCCTTTATTTTATTGATTCTCCAATTTCCCAAAATGTATCTGCTCGGTATTTCCGCTTATTCTGGCAGTACATGCCTCCACTACTTTAGTCAGTGTAACATCGGATGAACTCGTCGGTGCCAAACTTCAGATTATTAAGCTTGCTGTCAAAAGAGAATCCATGTTGACCAATGAGATCAATCTCCAAAATAAATTCGTCTTCTATGTCGGCTACTAACCTTGTGTGGTGTAATTTAATTCTTCCAAGTTGAAGTTCAATATCCGTTTCCCCAAGTACTTCAGCTGTCTCACCGGTAACCGTACGTAAAACTACATTCTTTGATATGGATAGAACTTCTACTCCTACTCTAGTTACACTGTTAGACCTTATCAAAGATACCGCCGCACCAGTGTCAACAGTAATTGTTATGGCTCTTCCGTTGATCTTTCCTTTAATATTTAGACTGTCGGCGGTTTTCCTAGGCTTTTTATGGAGACGATCCTGGGGGCTTTATCTTCTTTAGCCTACACCCGCCCCGCAATGTTGACTAATTAATGTTTTCCTGATTTGACTTGGAGGCCCTAGCGTCCCTGGATGGAGATCTAGACCGTAGTTGTACTCGGCAGTCTCTTTTGAAATGTTCAGTCCTGCCACTCTATAGCACTGATTTGATGTATTTCGGTTACGTGGCCTATCTTCTATTGGCTCCCGAAAATCTTCCCGTGGCCTGAAGAACTTCCGTTAATTTCTTCAAAATTTCGCCCATCTCAGTTAATTCACAGCTGTTTGTCGGCTTTTCTTCCTGGATGGATACGGCCCTGATTTTGAGCTTGGAGATGTCACAGGCCGACTCAATTTCTAGGGCTCTACCCAAAGCATTTTCTGAGTTTCTCGATCTCTGTTACCATCCACGAAATATTGGGCAGCAAGTTCCTCTTGAAAATCTTCCGTTGCTCCCGGGTAGGCCAATTGAATGAGACGTCTAAAGTCTGCCTCAAACTCTTGCAGGTTTTCACCAGGCTTCTGATGTCGGGACTTTACTTGTGCTTGATACAGTTGTCTTCTGTGTTGGTCTCCAAATCGTCTCTATAGAACAGCTACAAGTATGTGATATTTCCCTTGTTGGCTGATGGGAATGGTCTGCAGTAGTTCCAGGGCAGATCCACAAAACGCTACCACTAGTGACGTAGCCATTTCGTCATTATTCCAACCGTTGGCAACAGCAGCGGCTTCAAATTGTCTCTTGTACATTGTCCAAGATGTTTTACCGTCATAGGTTGGAGGTTTGATATGTTGTCCTGTGGCGAATACCCTCTCGGTGGATCCTTGGTATTTTAGTCTGATAACTTTTGCTTGTAGATTCTTCATTTCTTTCTGTACGTCTCCTACTTCTCTTTGTACATTTCCAACTTCTTTTTCTACACAGTTCCAACTTCTTTTTGTACATTATTTACTTCTTTTTCAAATTTCTCATTTTCCCGTCCAATATTTTCTGTATTTTTCCTTACTCGCCTACAATTACATCCAGCATCCATTTCTGAAGTTGTTCCTGTTCTGCTTGCCTTCTACGTTCATCCTCTTCCTGTTCCGCTTGCCTTTTATCTTCTTGATCTTGAACAATTTTCTAAAGCCGGTCCTGTTCTATTTGCCTTTTATCTTCTTGATCTTGTAAAATTTTCTGAAGCCGGTCCTGTCATGCTTGCCTTCTACGTTCATCCTGTTCCCGTGCCGCTTGCCTTTTATCTTCTTGATATTGAAAAATTTTCTGAAGCCGGTTCTGTCCTATTTGCTTTTTACGTTCCTCCTCTTCCCGATCCACTTGCTTTCTCAGAGCCTATTTTCCAAGGAGTTGGGCCCTAGGCCCTAGCAAATTTACGGGCCCCATAAGCTTCGGCTCCCACTTATTTTTTTTTTGTTTCGATTTCGAACTAAAAATATTAATTATAATGTAGTTTTTTATTCAGATTTAAATTAAGCTTTTATATTATTTATAAATTTGCATTAATTTTAATAAAATATAACAGATTTTAGAAAAACAAGTAAAGAAACACGAAATAAGATCTAAAAAAATGTATTGAACCAAAGCATAAATTAGTAAAAATAAAATAATATATAAAATAACAGAAATACACTGAGGTTAACGTTAACAGTTTTCTTCGAAAAAAGTTTGGATACATAAGAGTAAACACAGCCAGATTTGGGACTATACACTAACTACTAATTTTTTCGCCTTTACCTTAACTTTGTAAAGTGCCTGTTTTTTTACCGTCAAAATTGTTTCGCACCCCCACTTACTTTGTTTGTATTTTGTTCTGGTATATTTTTAATAAAATGTTTTTTTTTATCACCCTACGTTTTGTCGAGTTGTTATTTTTGTTTAATAAAGATTAGTTTTGTTTTGGAATTCAGATTATAAAGATGGCTAAACAGTATCCTGATTTTTTTATCGAGGAAATGTATATTTTAAAAAATATTCTTATAATTATGTAGGTTTTTTATGTTGCACATTTGGGCCCCACTTGTCAGTGGGCCCTAGGCCCGGGCCTAATGGGCCTAATAGTAAAATAGGCCCTGTGCTTTCTACGTTTATCCTGTTCCCGTTCCGCTTGCCTTCTACGTTCATCCTCTTCCCGATCCGCTCGCCTCTCAGCGTTTAAATTATCCATGAAATCGGCAAACATTTTATTTATTTGCTTCATTTCTGCCGTTTGTTGCCTCGTATTGGCCATAGAATGTTATAAAATTTCCACAGAATCCCCCAATCAAAACGATCTCGTTGACGTACTTGTACCTTCTTCTCTTCTCGAAGACTACTTCACAAGTCCGGTACCTTCACAATCCAACTTCTCACACCAAATGTTAAATTTTTTCCCGTGGGTTCTGAACGAAATTACAACTTTTACTATTTCAAACTAATACTCTCTTTATTATCTACCACTGTCTACAATTAAACACATTAAACTACTCATAACTTTACAACTAATAGCTCTGTACAATTCAACACTCAAGGCTTAACTAACTAAAACTCGGCGCTATACGTCTATCACGAATACTCGAGACGAAGCGAGGCCACTCTATATGGGTCGGGCATCGAGGTAATTCCAGCCTTTGTTTATATAAAGACAATGTTCCAGCGTTCCTGAATCTTGGTGGCCGGCGCGGCTATGACTCATACATAGACGCGGCAAGGCGGCTAGTTCTATAGGGTAGCACAAAAACATTCGGATGGTTGCTAGCCGTAAAAATATTTTCAATTTCAGATGCGAAATCGTTCTTCGTTTCGCAGATAATTTGAACGATTTCTTTACAAAGTTCAAATGTCAAGGCGAAGAGGGACAAGCGACATCGTATTAATATTGGAAAAACTTTAATGCTGCCCGCAATTAGAAATATGAATTTTATTTTGGCAAATACAGAAAACTTGTGGGATGTGTTTTCATCAAATACACTCACAAAAGGCCATGGAGGAGATATGACTAAAGGAAAATATTATTAGTTGCTGAGTTATTTTTTATGGGATATTTCAATTCTGGAAAAAATTTAATCATATATAAAACACTCTAGGCTTAAGTTCTATTGATGTCGGTTTGCCTTCGAGCTAAATGGATTTCGCTTTTCTATGTTAGTTTTTAACAACCGTTCTCAGACGTCAGTTTCCAGTTTAGCTACTTTCGGCTACTTCCGGGTAAATCGGAAGTTGTCAGCAAAATGGTTATTAAAAAGTAACATAGTAGGGACAGGGCGACATCTAATAAAGAACGGGGTATTCCACTTAAAATATGCATCTTCGACGTCATGATATGAAACACGTACAACAAAAAAAATGCGACATACCCAAGCATTTTATTCCAAAGAATATTGCCTAAGTGTACCGATGTATTCGAATTTATTCCGTCCGCAGCGTATTTAAACAATTATTTGCCGTCTTTACTTGTTAAGCAATTTATTCACAATTCACCTGCGCATTGAAAAAGCAGTGAATAATAAATAATTGTTATGTTATTGGCGTCAATTTAACCTAACGAGCAATAATAATGTTTTCTTTTTTCAAATTAATTAAAGTAATTTTTTGGTATTTAGTTTTCTCCTGCATTTCATTAGCAAACGCAATCTTTTTGACCACGTGTTTATGCGAATTATCATCATATAGGCAGGTAAATTATGTTTATTACGAAATTTGTGCGGTTAGCTCATATAGTGTATGGTTCGAGTCCGATATACAATATTTTCGTACTTGCGGTAGATAAACATGAGTGTGCATCAATTTGGCTTGTTTTCGAAATGGCATTGTGAACTTATTGGCAGCGGCAGAATTCGATAAAACAATTCATAAGAGGTGAATCAAAAATCGATTTTACTCATCTGAATTAAATTTGTGGTGTAAACCAATATAGGTTTGAAATATTTAAGATAAAGGCCGTATTGTTAAGAAGGGATTGACATATAATTTTGGCATCCGTAGCCGCGGTTTTTGGAAATTCTAGAAAATCTGTTTGCCATCCAATAATTGATCACTAGAAACTAGCATGTATGACAAAATCATTTTTATTTAGCTTGCATTTATTGATTCTGACTTGGTGTACAGTATGAACTAACCCAAATGAATAAATAAATTATTGTATCTAAGGAAGTCCGTAAAATTGCGTGAAGTTTGCTCAACTGGGCAACTTTAAATTCGGAAAGGCCTATTTACGATTATGCGAACACCCGTCTAATCGAGACGTTAAGTAGGCTTTGTTCTTATTATTGATCTTTCGGCCTAAGTTGAAGCTATGATTTGGTAATGGTTTGAATTTAGTGCTAATAAGTTTGGTCTTGGTCTTGACGTAAAAAGATGTTTGCCAAACTATAAAATACATTTATTTCCAGTAGATTTTTAATATTTGATGAAAGTTGTTCTTTAAGTACCTAACCCATAGAGTATTTAGAATGTTAATAACCGTTGAAGCGATTGAAAACGGCTACAATTTTCGTTTTCCTTTTGTATAACGAATCTGATAACACCGGATGCGATGCAGTTTTAGAAAGCAGTAAACTCTCGCACACGTGAACTAATTAGGGATAGTGGGGTTAGTTTGGAGGCTCTGAATATCAACATAGTCTGCATTATTCTGTTCAGCTCATTCGAAAGCTTTATTGAACACGGCAATGGCTTCTTTATAGTCCACTTTATTTCTAGTTTCCCTGCCACCTACTATATCTTGACCCGATTCGCCTAAAGTTACATCTGCTTCTTTGCAAATGTCCCTATTTCAGTCCTCTAAATCATCACGTTGCAGTTTTGATTTGGTTCAAGCTCATTCAACATATTACTGTTAGTCGCCAAAATCCCTTTTAGACTTAGGATTTCCGACGAAGAGTTGCTAGAGGTTTGCCATCATCACGGTTTTTTTAGATTAGATGTGTCGGATAAGATATTTTCTAGCATTTTTGGTTTTTGTGTTTTTCCTATGACAAAGGTTTTAATTTCTGAAGTACAGTTGCATTAGTACAGGTCAAGAACGCTACTCTTTCCTTTGTGGTTTTTCTTCCTGCTTTTGTAAAAATGGAGAGACTAGGTCAGGTTGTGAAGATTATTTCTCGTCAAAAATCGTATGCCGTACCCTTTTGTAAACTTGCAGCCATCTTGGACTAGCACTAAATGCAGAATTAATTTTCTTCAGTTTCCCATGAAAAAAATTGATCTTCTTTCAAAATGTCACCACTTAGTGGAGCGTGTCTTTACTATTATTCCAATTTTAGATAGTTTTAGAGTACCGGATTTTTGTTGTTCACAATTTAGAGTATCTACGGGTAACAAACAAGACGTTCATGTTTTGAAGTGTTCATGTTGCGTGACGTTTACACTAGGTAGACTCTCCTGCATATGTAATATTGCTAAAAATATATTGCAGGTATCTCAGTATCCCTGTTATCCTGTGGAATGGGATACTGGGATACCAGTATCCCATTCCACAGGATCACCCATTTTTAATGATCTCAGTGTATGTTACATCTATACCTAAGCTTTTTAACTTTGGTTTTGTACAAGCACCTTACATGGAAGCTGTTCAAGCTGGTCGTGTCAGATGGAAAACCCTCTACAATATATTATGTTTAAATTTTAATCGTTACAGATACATTGCTTACCAAAAAGTATGCAACATATAGCAACTTTTTTTTTGTTTTGGATTTCTAAAGAAGGTATTTTTAATAAAAATTGGGACATTAAAACTGACTATATTTGAGGTGTCACGAACAAGGATATCAAAAAATAGAAAATATGATATCGCGAATTTAAAAATATTTGAAAGCAATGTTTTTAAGATAATCAGTCGAGCAGAGCTTAAACACAGGGCCATATTTCACAAGGCGATTCCTCGTCATGAAGTAAGAGAAAAAGTTCTTATGAACATAGGTCCGGAAATGCATACTTTTCAAGATACAGGTTGTTAAAGGTAAATGTCCAAAGTCAACTTATTTTTAATGTCTCAGGAATCGTTAAAGATATTAAATTGGATTTTTAAACATGGTTTTAGAATAGTACCTTGCACAATTTAACGTAGTCAGCGTTCGTTTCTATTGGCGTAGGGTCAAGATGTTTTTATCCTCAGTTTTTTGGTATCGCCCTGTATCTGATTTTTCATTTAACGTACCGTTTTTTAGTAAATTAGGAGAATCTTAAACTGTGTAAGAGGCTTTTCCAATAATTGCTAAACCACTGTTTGAAGAGCATTTGTTTTTAATAGGGTTTTTAACAACAGCACCCTAATTAATAAATATTTCTTATAATGACATAAAGCAATTGTTAAAATACTTAACCATCACAAAAAATAAACAGTAATATCAAAATATATTATTTTTTGTCAATTTTTGCTAAAAAAAAAACAGTCAGGTCTCGTGGAGGAAAAAATCTGCATGGCGTTTTGATATTTACGATACTTCCGGTATTCAGTTCTGTAAAGGTTCTTTAAAAAAGGGTTTGGGATAGAAAGTGCACACATGTGCTCAGTAACTGTCGGGAAGCGAAGCGCTTGAATGCAGAACCATTTCCCAATCAGCAACTTCCAGATAGGAAAACCTTCAAAAGCATAGACTGTATATTACGGAAAAAGGGTAAATTTTATTACTTCTTGGACATATTTTTGACAATAATTTTCTTTAAGAAGTTTTGACATTTTTGGTAACAGTACCATCTGGCAAGTTCTATTCGAGCAAGTTTTATATTTATATCATGTACCGTGCGTTCAATTTTATCTTGATAACATTTTGATTCGCTGTAACTTTTTTGTTTTTAAAGATATCAAATTAAACACAAAAAAAACAAAACGTAGGTTTGGTAGCCCAGTTTTTATCTAAGTTATATATAAAACAAAGCACTAACAATTTTCTGACATACAAGCCTACTTTATATATTTTTTAATGGAACACACTATATATAACTACATTTTTGGACTCTTTAGAGAAATCTAAACACATTTTTTGTATAATATTCTATACTTATCTTTAACTGTTTACGAAGTATTGACCGTTTGACCGGCTCTAAAACCTAAAGCGCACGAGATCAAACCAAACGGTTTGCACATTCATATCTTAGGTTTTCATGAGCTATCGAATGACAGTAACAACGAATTTAACCCACGGCTAAAATTAACCACAACTTTTAAACCTCCAGTTAAATTCAAAGTTTTTGTAATTCGATAGCTTATGAAAATGAAATGCGCAAACCGTTTGCTTTAATCTCGTGCGGTTTAGATTTTAGAGCCTGTCAAATTGTCAAAATGCCCGACTTTCAACTGTCAATATTTCGTAAACAGATGAAGATAGGTATAGGATCTAATACACGAACAAAAACCTAAAAAATATACGGGAACCCACACAGATGACCGCACCCATAAAATTATGGCAAAAAAAACAAAAAAAGCAATGGTTACTGTTGCTACAGATATCATTGGCCATAAAAAGCAAAAAGGCAAGAAACCGTGGATGACTCAAGAAATCCTAGATCTAATGGAACAACGGCGCCAACACAAGAATAGAAACAACAATGAATACAACAGGATATACTCACAGATGCGCAGAGGAATCAATCGAGCTAAACAAGAGTGGCTGAGGAAGGAATGTGAAGAGATGCGGCAAAGGCATGACTCCCTAGGAGAGAATAAAAAGTTGAGGGAAGCTGCTGGCTCCCACAGGGTGAAGAAATCGTCGATTCTGACAGGTGACAACGGCGACATAATAGTGGAAGACAAAGGTAAAAAGGAACTATGGGAAAGATATGTCGGCAAGCTGTTCGCGGACGATACACGGGAAGAAGTAGAAAACCACCCACCAGACCCAATACTGACAGGCCCATCTATAAGAGCCAAAAACAATAAATCTTCTGGACCAGATGGTCTGCCAGCGGAAATCTTAAAGCTGATAGATGATGAAAATATCGCTATACTGCAAAAGGTATTCAACGACGCTTACAACACTGGGCGTTTCCCCAAAAACTGGCTAAGCTCAACCTTTATACTTCATACCACTACCTAAGATGAACTCCGCTCGCTGTTGCAACCATCATAGACTTGTAAGCCTTATGAGCGACACGCTTAAAATCTTTTTAAAAATATTGCATAACAGAAGATATCAGAAATGAGAACGCACCCTGAGTTCAAACCAGTTTGGATTTAGATATGGTATGAAGCGCTGTTCGGTCTGCAAGTTTTGATACAGAACTGCCGGGACGTAAACAAAGACATATTTATTTGCTTTATCGACTATGAAAAGGCGTTCGACCGAGTACGACATAACAAACTCATTGCCATCTTGAAGAAGACAGACGTGGACGAAAAAGACATTAGGTGCATTAAAATGGCACCAAACAGCACATGTAACCACACAAGAACTGACCACTGATGACGTCCGCATTCGCAGAGGAGTTAGGCAGGGATGCGTTCTTTCCCCATTTCATACATGTACTCGAAAGAAATATTTAACGAAGCCTTTGAAGACCAGGACATGGGCATAAGGGTGAATGGGGTGCCAATTTCGAATCTGAGATATGCCGACGACTCAGTGTTACTTGCGAATACCGCTGATGAACTACAAAGCATGTGCAACAAACTGAATGAGAGCAGTAAGAACTACGGACTTAATATAAATGCAAGTAAAACTAAATTCATGATTGCAAGCGGGTCGTTTCCTTATTTCCTAACTCGTGCGATAAAATATGGTCTTTCAAAACTAGTATCTTAATATACTATTCTCATTTTGTTTTAAAGGTAGAGGTAATGTGGTATATTCGGAATCAGTGACGAATGGATTATCCGATAAATAAAAAATATACTTCCATTACAGAAAACGCAAGTTGATATTTTTGATAGCTTTGCGATGCTCATTTATTAAATTATCTATTTTTTTATTTAATAAATCTGACAATTATTAACAGTTTACAAAAGTCAATAAACGAAATTCAAGCATCCAAAAAAAACTTATTTCTTAAGTAAAGCACTTTGCGATATACAGGCCAATTTAATTAGTCGAGAATATCTTGTTGGTTGTATGTATGTCCACGCAGACCGCTAATATCGGCTTCCCGTCCCCAAAAACAGAAATATTAATTAAACCTGGAATTAGTGCACCAAACTAACATGAACCATTATGCTGAAATGGAGTGTGATGAATGCAGCGAAATTTATTTCGGCGATAAAAATTTTAAAAAGTTACAGCCGAAATATCAAAATATGAATTGAAAAGTTCCAAAGTTAAAAGTGGTCGAAAGGTAGCCCAGAAATTAAGCTTAATTTAGAATGCGCTTTGCGAAAAGTATTTTTGCCCCATGTGCAACTGATTTTATTAGGGCATAATTAAAATGTAATTTTAAAGATATCCTGATATTATTTCTAATATTACCAGGACATCTCTGAAATTACCATTTTAATTATGCTTTAATAAAATCAGTTTCATATGGGGCAAAATTTATTTTCGCGAACATTCACATTTTGCCGATTCTTGCCAGCGTAACGGTATACTCATTATTATTTACCTACATCGCACGAGAATTAGCAGTAATTTCCAAGATATTCACCTTCATAGCGAATATTTTGACCGCTTGTACTCGCGTCTCAGCACAGGCTAATATCGTCTTTTATTTATTTACTAAGTGCCCTCTCTACAATGGCGATTTGAAACGTCTTTTAAGAAGTAATTTATCAATTTATTTTCGCGATTATTCGCAGTCCGGTAGATTAGTTTTCTCTTACTAAGTCTGTTTGTCGGTAATCAAGTGATACAACCTTTTTATGTATTTGATTGTGTTTTCCCTATTGTAGACGGATTTTTGGAACTTTTGAAGTCTGGTAACTTTCAAGTGTTTAAATTTCTAATAAAAAAAGTGGCTCTGTTCTATTGGTATATCCGTGATTGATTTGTTTATGAATTATATCAATTTATTTCATTACATATCATACATGGTTCGGCATGTATTTTTTATTCGTTAGGATTTCATTAGCGACAAATATTTAAATAAACCTGGGCAAGCTCATCGAATAGTGGAAAAGAGAAAGTTTATAAAGATTTTTTTATTCCCATTTCTTCCTTATATCTGTACTACAGATATTTTTATTTTGCAAAACCGCGTTGTTATTTCCGGCACATATCGGAGCTCGAACCTAAACCCTTATGACGTCAAAACTAGTTTTTTACTTCATAGATCAGATCTGATTGAAAATTATAAATTGATATTTTTTCCGATACTCGCACACTTCCATATACAATGTTTAACAAATTTTTATATCGTGTTATTCCATCTTCTGATATTACGATATAAATCTAAAAAGTTATATTTAAATAAAATATTAACTTTTTTTTATTTTGAAATCGACGTTCTGCAAAAACCAGCTCCGAATAAACTTAAATTGTAGCGATTTACATTTTTCCAGATAAAAATTAACTTGATTACTGGTGAACCTACTCGTTTTATGTAATTCGTTTATTAAATAATCAACATGTTTTTAACATTAACGTGGAGTAATTGAGAGTGTGTGCTTCCAAATCTCTGCCGAAATTGAATTATAGTCTAGTGTTTCTTCCAGATCATATTTTGTTTTGTCTTCTCTGTGATAGTAAAAAAAATCACCGTACCTATATATTTTTTTAAGCGACAAGGGATCTTTAAGTTAATACAAAACATTTCTAGTCATAAACGGATTATAGGAATAGGTATAGATCTATAAAAAACGAAAGAACTAATTGACATAGACAAATAAGTAACATCAGAAAAAAATAACAAACGCGTTCAATACACGCATTTGTCATAAGACAGGCAAGTAGTATATAATAAGAAATGTAAGTAAAATACGAAATTTGAGGTTCTTTAGTTTATTTTATGTGTATATGCAAGTGCGCATGTCCGGATTAACTGCTGATAAACTAAATAAAATCTAGATGGTTGCTCTATGTACCAAGATGATATAGCGGTTAGTTAAAATTAGTGGAATGTATCTTCTATAATTTTTTGTTAAAACTTCGAGCATAGGTGGATTAGATCATGGCACACCTTAAAGTATCTTTTAATCATTCGTCAATCGTACAGTTTTTAAACTGAGAGCTTAGTTGTAGCGCTTGTTTTCGAACTGATTTCTAGTCAAGAAAATGATATGATTGATATGACATGTTTTACGAGCTAAATAATTTTTCAAAAATGGAGTGAATGTTATAATTATGTTAAGTCCTAAAAATGTCTTCATAAATTAAACTGCTGTTCTCTTGAAACGCATACGAAAAACTTTTGGTCTCGTTTTTAATGGCGCATTTCCAAAACTACAAAATATTTTTTAATGCAGTTTTCAAAATAATAAGGGACATTCCATTGCCTTTCGACTAGAGACTAGGCCATCGAGTGTTTTTAATATTGTGTATAATTTGTATGCACAGGGTAGTAAACAAATACCTAAAAATTTTTTAAAATTCAATTTCTCCCGAAAATTTACGATCATTTGTTTCCTTTTTATACATTAATTAGTTAGTTAGTTATTAATTGTTAGTCAAAATGTAATCACCAATTCGGAGATTGGTTGATAATATCAGTACCAATCCATCTTTGAAGAAAATTATCGCTCGTTTTTGACATTTTGCTTTTTGTTCCAAACAAATTAGCCATAGCCTACTACTTACTGACTGGGCAGCAAAGAGAATTTTGGAAAATCTTAAATTCTGAGCTTATTTTTGAAATAATAATTAATAATAATTAATATTTTTGAAAAGCCCACATTATGCCTAATAAATATAAAAAAAATAATATAAAAGGTGTCCCCTTAAAAAATATATATTTGCCTCATAACTAAAAAACGGAAGAATACATTTTAACCTCCGATAATTTTAAAGATAACTAAGATACGCCTCAAAAGTATCTTTCAATTTCACCCTGTATCTCAAAAATCAAAGGGGCTATGAAAACTTTGCTGGCGCCATCTTTGTTTTCACAAAAAAGTAGCAGACTGTCGCGAAAACCGTAAACCTCTATCGTCAAAAATACGGGAGATACCCCACAAAAGTGCCGAAAATGGAATACCCTCTGTATACGGTCTATACAATTGGTATCAACTAAATTAAGTTAAAAATAAAAAAAGGACAAATATCTAGTATAAGTTTGTGTAACTGCCAGAAAATGAAAGATATTATTATTTTCAATATGCCTCTAAATATTTTAAATTATCTGGATGCAGATAACCTCTTTAATCTATTCATAAATAAATTTAATTTAGAATTGGGTCTTTCACATTTTATTATTTTTTTCTTTTTTTCGTATAGGGTCTCTGTAGATCAATGGAAGCAAGTCTTTCCGGTGCGCCCTCACGGAATAGTATATTTCATTACCAGTCCGGAAACTAGGCTTTTCCGGTGCGCGCACGACAGTTTCTGGTTTCTAGATTAAATATGGATGCTTTTTAATATTAAAAATTGCTAAGAAACGAACGAAAAACATCGGGGCTTTCCAAATTAAGATCAACACTACTGGTATCGATTTCGGTATCTGTGCCTTGAGAGCGACTTCGAGCCTATGCGTTTTATTTTCGAGAGGGTAGCGAACAGAAGTATCGATTTTGTCTCGATCTCGCTCAACACTAACTTAAAACTTTACGGATTTATCAAATATGTAATGAGTAACATGATGTTCCATTTAATATATATAAGTTTATTTCTAATATCTATTTCTTTAATCATTTTGGGCACTATATCCAATGATAAGCCTCCAAATGTTAGATGAAAAAGTTGTTGAATAGCTGGTTAAGATTTCATGTTTACTCATCCGCTATATTTATCGGTTCGTGGAATTTATTTTAAAGACCTGGAATTATAAAGTTAAGCATTTAGTTCGTTTAAGCTGCATGACGATTGATTTATTGTAAAACTTTGTTGCAAATTTTTCAGTATTCCCAGTTCACACAATTAGAATGATCAGCAGCCCATTTAATTTTCATTGATAAAATTCGAATTGTTCATTCTGCGATGGAATAGCTCGCGAATTCTGCGAAACCAACACAGTAGCGGTGGTTTGATGACTTGATTGAGGTATTATACAAAGGAAGCGAGACAGAGATAGATAAACGAACATTGAAAGACCATTGTGTTTTGGTTTATTTACTATTTTGAGGACAATTATGTGCAATATGAATTTGGGACTGGTCGGTGGAATTTTACCAATTATCTGACAGATGTTGTTCATTCATTGAGCGAATCTGTATGTAAAAATCTACAATCAACTTAGGGGTAAGTGTTTGTTTTTACTTTTACTTTTTGTTTTGTTTACATTATTGTTAGTTTATTCGCAAGCAATATACTCATTAACTTTTAAAAGGGAAATATGTAAAGCCAATTCATTATTTAGCTTTTTCTTTGATTTTTATAGTTATAATACACACGCACTGCTTGAAAAGTTTACAAAAGAACTCTAACTGTTGCTCGCCCGTTTATCCATTCGTTTATTTATCGCAAATTTAGCTCTTGCGTTAAAGACTACAATCACCAAAATTAAGCATGACTAAATCGGTTCCTATTTTAAAAGATTCGAAGCCTGGAATCGAATTATTTATTGAAACAGGATTTGTGGTCCGGATTTATCTCATTATTATAAAAGGATTCGTAACAATTCATTTTAAGACTCACTGTTTCTTTTTGACGAATGCTTCCTCCATAAACTAATGTAGCCTGAAACTTTTAAAGTGTGTTTAGGTTTAAACGTGGAATAAAAATTTGTTTATATTGTGCAAAAGAAAATCTTTCTTATTTTTTAAAACAATGTAATGTAGCTAACTGCTTTGTGCGTTAACCAATAATTCTAATGGTTTAAATTTTGTTTGTTTTTTATTTCTATTATTTAGTAAAAATATTGCTTCCTCCTTAAGTTACTGTAGTCTAAAGCTTTTTTTGTGTGTTAGAACATGGAATAAAAATGTCTATAATGTGCAAAAAGGAAAATCTTGAAGTGAAATATAAAGGGAGGTAAAAATGTAAAAAAAAATCGGAAGTTACACAAATCAAAATTTACAAAGCAGCTGAATTAATTAAACAGCATACAAATTAAAATTTAATAGCCTGATAATATATTTTTTATTACGCATGCATCATAATCAACGATTATCGCACGCTGCAGCGTGCTTAAAATGATGTTTATGAAGCGCATACTTTTTTAAAGGTTGCTATAGAAACATTTGATCATGTCAAATGTGACAGATTAATATATTCGTCAATATATCCCTTAAGTTTAATATTTAAAACATTTTTGAGATTATGATGCATTCGTAATAAAAAATAGCGTATGATATACGTGTATAAGAGGCCTTTAAAGCCCTTGCGACTTACAAAACACTCCGCTGCGCGTCGTGTTTTGAAATAAGTCGCGCGTGCTTTAAAGGCCCGCTTATACACTTATATCATAATATACTATTATAAGAGTTAAGGTTTTTGCCAAAATTGAAGCCAAAACATCTTTAATATTTTAACGTTAATTGCTTTAAAAATTATAACTTCGAAAAACATTATCAGGTTTTTTACTTTCATGTTTATGCTCTTTAATTCTTCTATTTTGCAAATTTCTATTTGCTATTTTCCCTTTTCCAAAGAAAAGACATTTTTGTTTGTTGCCCCTCGCATATGCCGATCAAAATTTGATAACTACGAAATTAGTTTTTGGTTATGCACCGACTTTACACAAAAATATCTGAAAAATTAATAACTAAAATTTTACATTTCTGATTGTCCATTATTTGGCTACTGGTCGGGATAAACAAATTCTTTTATTATTGCTTAAAACCATAAAGAAGGGTGTGGTATTTTAATTAACCACTTTTAATAGACAGTATAACATAGGGTGGTGAGAAATTGAACCATGTATTCGGTATTGATATAATTTAATAATGCAAGTGTAAATTGCATTTAAATATAATGGAGATAACTCAACAGTGTTAAATAGAAAATATATATACAATTCTTAGACTAAAACTTTCAATCACTCATCATTCGTTCCAGTATAAAACTAAAATTACAAACGGTTTCTTAAATTTAAAAATGTCTACTACTGAAGCGTCTTGATTATTGAAATTAGTTTTTATCTTTATTATTTTAAGACTTCGTTCTCCAACTTAACGTTCACACAGCATACCTTACTTTTCACTTGGACTGCTTTACCTGCCTTGCTTTACAGGAATTCGACAAGGAATATCAGTCTGCCTTCCGCCATTTTATGTTCCAACGGGAACGGGAATGATATCGTTTCTAACTTCGAAGAATTGCTTTAAAGAAGCACAAAGGAGGTCTTTGTCCAAACCTTGGACAAAGATAACTGAGGTGCACGAAATATTTTCTAATATTCGTGCATACAAGAGAAATTGGCCCAAAAAGGAACTTGACCTTTGGCCGGAGAACAGCACGTTTTACTGCTATTTAAGCGAACGTCTTAACTGAACTGTGAGGCTAGAGAGCAGCTGGACTGATCTAGTACATTTTAGTGGATGTAAGACACTTTCAAACTAATTAATTGCCTCAAACAGAGCTAGGACATGGCTAGATGTTTTTGGCGCGGAAAATAGGAGAGCTGTGACTAGACAGATCCTACGCGAATGAGTGTTTGCTACGCACTAACTTGAATTTCTTTCTTCGAGAGTCGCCTAGCGGCAAAACTACATAATAAAAGTGGGCGGTAACACATATCGAATTCATTTGAGATTACAAGGGTAGAAGCTGTTTTCTTTCTTTATTTGACAGACTGATTCTGACGGAGACAAAAATACATTAACTTGAAAACGATTACAAACGTTTTCCATTACTAGTGAAATTTGGCTCTATTGTAATCTCTTATATTGACAGCACTGCTGTACAGGTTCGAATTAAGGGATCGTCCATCTAGGGTTGGACTAAGGGGTTTTGAAGAACTGGCATTTGCTGATTTAAATGTACAAATTGGGTTGTACCCGGGGTGAAATAAATCGATTTTGTGTTTAATTATGGCTCATTCATTCTACATACATACAGGGTGTTCTCACCAAACTATACGGTGAAAAACGATAGTTTCTACACGTGTTGGGGTGTTTCCCCAACAGCTACCTATTAGTTTTTTTTTCAAGATTAATTTGGGTTAAATATAAATACATACTAATAAGCTTTCATATACATAAATGTGAGGTCACTTAGCCGAAGCCACAAATGAGCTTACTGGCTCCTGTTGTGGCTTCTGTACAAGTTTTTTTTTCCTTTCCCAGGTTACACCCGTTATGTGTACATGTATGTA
>MU182143.1:278296-309242 GCA_016904865.1 Pissodes strobi
AAACGTATCATATCCTTGAATACAATAATCGCTTACAATTTGTTTAAAATTATTCATTATTATACAGGGTGGCCAATTTTTGCAAATACACCCTGGGCTCATTGTTTTTAAATGGAACACCCTGTATATTTTATTTTCATGTTAAAGATAATATTTCTAGCTTTCAAAAAATACCGTACATGATACTTCTCTGACCAGTAGTTTTGATGATGATAATGGATATTAACGGAAATTGATATTTTAAAATGAAATATTACAAAAAGTATTAGCATATTTTTTTTGCTTCTATTATGATGATATTAAGATAGGTTGATGATTTCTAAATGTAACCGTCTCATCTTCGTGCCTGCGTTCTAGTTTAAAGTGTAGCTGAATTTCCACCCACTTATCCTTACTAAATTCCAAGAAGCTTCGATGAGCATTACTTTCCTCCAAGTTGTACTTAAATAATTTATTGCAGCAATTATTGATGTCGTCATATCATATCTAATGTGTTGCCAAGATCAAGGGCATTTTGATTCCTTTAATTAAATTTCTTTAAAACAAGGTGTATAACGGGGATTGTCTGTTGTTTCCTTTACCTATAATTTTTGCCATCCGGGGCTAATGGTTAATTCTAAATTATCTTAAAAATTTGTATCTCTTTCTATAGAGTCAAATTAACCTTAGCATCGCACAGGTTATAGCTTTGTAAATTAATGTCTCGTTTAAATTTAATCAGTAACTAGTTCGAACCAAAGCTAATAATACAACGTAATAATGGGAGGCACAGCAAACCAAGGCTATTAAATGCTAACCAATATTTTTTTTTAGGATTTCCTAACTAAAATATGTAAATTCGATATTTTATTCTTGCGATGCTTTCATAATTTCAATATTCATTTTTTTTTTCGATATCCTGTAGTCTTGGCATTTGTATTTCGATATTTGCATCTAACTTCAATATTTGTAATTTGTATATTATGTTTGTCCGAGTTTATCGACGTTTTGTAGTTTCGATATTGTGCATTTTGAATATTTTCTCATTTTATATTTTGATATTTTTTACGCCGCAAATAAATGCATAATTAAGATTACGTGAACTAAACAAGGATGGAATTATTATTAACAATGCCTAGAATAATTTGGCTTCTTTGCTAAAAGACTAGATTTTAATGAGAATGAAGAATTTATGAAAGAACTTATTTTCGATTAAATTCAGAAACAGAATAAAATCATTTGCTTCATGTATTGATAGTAAAAAACTGGTGACATAAAATTGGTTTGGGTTAGTTTCCCTCTATAATTTAATTTTGATTTAAATTTAGGTTATAAAATCTGACGTGCAATGTTTGTGCAACATTATGTCACGTTGTATGCGTATTTAATAACCTACCTTTTTACAAAAATACTCAAAATTCTCATATTTTTTTAATTCTTCTAGCCACTGAAATCAATGAGGCTCTTTGTAAAATTTTGTTATTTTGTTCTCAAGAAATGAAGTAAAAAGTTTACATTATCGAATTCGCATACCAATTATTTCACTTTATTGGATTATGCGGAAATGCCTACGACCGACCTCCATACAGTAGTAGAGAGATTGTTCAAAATGGTCTCTCTCTAACATTATGGAGTATTTCTGGAGTTGCACTCATGTACGATACGTTGCCGCAAGTCTTGTAGTGATTCAGGTCGTGTCGAATATTTGTAATATATGACCCGCAATGAAAAGTCCTCTCTTCCCAAACGATCGTTCTGGAAGTCTCTCATCTGAAAACTGTTTTACAACAATCGTGTAGTATGGAGGTGCCCGTCCTTGTTGAAAAAATAAGTTTTCGGCACGGTAGCGGTTATCTTGGTCAATGAGCTTGGTCAGTAATATTTTCTAACAAATTCTAATATATTTTCAGATACATCAGAAGATGATCTCAAAAAATCCATGCCCAAACGTTTAGTTTCCGTGGACTTAGGTGTGTACTTCACGAAAAAGTCTTGTATAATTGGGCGGTCAATAACTCAAGCTTTGGCGCTTAACTTCACCATTTAGGAAGTAGAAACACTCATCAGAGAAACAAATGTTATAAAGATATTTGTATTACCAATAATTTCTTCATTAATGACCTCACAAACTTCTAAACGTTGATCGCCATTGACTTTTTTGTGTTCTGACAAAATGCTCTTTTACGCACCCTAGGGGGTAGTGTGGGTCTCACCACTGCAATACCCACTAAAAACTCAGCTGTCTCCCGGCTTGTGCTTTAACCCAAGTGATCTCTACTGCAGGTCGGAGGGGAGAACTTCCGGGATTGACTGCTATTAAGTCCTGACCTTTCTATTCTAGATACCTCGCTGTGATAGAGATCACGCCCCGCGTAGTTCTTTGCGCGTCGTTTAGTTGAGTTGCTCTATGCTAATTAGCACTGGTCGTTTTTGTGCGGTCTCACAATAGTTAGTCTTCTAGGTCTTCTGTGTGTGGCCCATCTGCGTCTCCTTCCTGGAATGTCGTCTGGATTATAATCTACTACTTGCCTCAGTTCTTCATCGGCATGGTTCTCTTCATTTAAGAATACGCGCCTCGAATGAGGCTCGCCTAGTGTTATTAACTATAAAGTCTTCAAGTTGTTACCACTGTAGGTCTGCCTGCAGGTCGGCAGTTCTGACGAACCAATGTGCGCTAGCTGACGTCCTACTTCAAGTATAGTTTTATAGTTAATATACATACAATATAATCAATAATGTGTTTTTGTTAAAAATCTCCAATATCCAAAAAACGATTTGAGATAGATATACCTATTATGCAATCATAAATGTTCTAAATTGGATAAGAAGTCCAAACTCGTCATAAAATATTAATGAAACAGTTAAGTTTAATTTTGCTTAGGTCCAGACCTTGAACGCAAGTAGTGGAAAATAGTTTCATTGATTGAAAGGGCTTGTAGATATTAAGTAAAGTATAGTGTAATTTGTTTTGAATTTGAGAAAATTGTCGTAAGAAGTGATAAATGTTAATGACAGAATCTTCTTGTTTGCCACCAAAAATTAATTTCTTAATATGTGAACAAACGTTAAATTTTGTCGAATTTGACATACATGTTATGAGTCATATTGATCGAAAACTGATCTTTCAATATTAATTAGAATCAACGACCAAATTAATATAGTTAAATAAAACATGGAAAAAATTATACCATCCTTTTATATTATTCAATATTAAGTTGTTTTGAATATTCAACATTACCTTGGAAATTTAGATAAATATACACAATTATTTTAATATGTTCTAATTGCTACCTACATACATTAACTGATTTTCGCATAATTTCTGACGTTTAAATTTATCGTTTTGGATCGAAACATTGTGGCAAACGTCGAGGAAATGTATTATTAACAATGTAATGTACTTGCTTTACAACTTAGTATATCATAGCCGTAACTACATTGTTAATAAAATAAAATGAATCAGAAATAAGTTATTTTTACTAAAATTTACTTTTATGTGATTTTATAAAATAGTCTAATACCAAAGTTTTTTCGAAGTTATTTGGTATATGTACAAGAATTTAAAACTAAAACGATAAAAATCATCTACATCACAATATATTTCACATTCCCGTTTCTGATTTGTTCCTTATAAATATTTTTGTTATTTTAAATAAGTTTAAGGAAATAAGAATCAATGGAAAAAAGGTGTGTGCGATATTAAAAACTATATAAAGTTAAAAATAAAACATGTGTTGCCACCGACGGAAATGGAACCCGGGCCGTGCGAATGACAAGCAGAAGGTCTGATCACTGCGCCACCAGATGTGTTGAAAGCAATTTCCTGGACCGTAAAGACATGGGCAATTCTGACAATACGTTCCGCATGAATTCCTGTTTAATTAACTTAAATTATTTTACTAAACTGGCCTCTGGAGGCTTAATGCAAACATCATTTTTTTTACAGCCATGTCACCCTAGTATGTGCTTTAAACTGAAAAAGCGTATTAAAAATTGTAACATCCCCTGACCATCAGAACACCAATCACACGGCATTTTTACTCTATTGCTATATCGTTTAGGATCCGTGAATATGCGTATACTGTGTTCTATCTCATTCGCAGGCTATATCATATAGATTTATATCTTTTTATTGAATATAACATTCAATATTCCCGCCTGAAAATGTGTGACCCGAACTGTGTTCTATCTCATTCTCTCGCGGACTACATCCTATAGATCTATACATCTTTATTGGTGTCGCTTTTTCCGTTTTATCGAGTCTCAAATCACTCCCGTATTCAGCCCAAGATCGGTTTTGTTCTCAGCCGACCAACGGCGCTAAAGAAGTTTTCGCGCAAAAATTAAATTGAGGATGCCGGTCCGAAGTCGAAACGTCGAATTTAAAACCTAATAGTATCATGTTATAGACGATAAAAGGTGGCAATAAAATTGCAATACTATAAATGAACTCTTTAAAAAGAGACAGAAAGCAATAAGAACGACTTTTGAAAATTACATCTTGTTCCTAATTTTTTTTAAATCAAAGCATATGGCTGGCGCCTGGCTGGTATCTCTTTATCGTATTACTTGAAATTAAATTCGGCAACTTTGCCACAATTTGACCGGCCTCATATGATATCTTATACCTTTCAAGATCCCGATTGTGAGACTTGAGTTTGGTACAGCCTATAACAAATTAAACCTACCAAAAGAAAGGCGGATTGCATATACAGTAACAGCACCCGCGCTAGCACTTCATTTCGCAGGCCCTCGCAGTAGGGCGACTGTAATATAAATGCACATTAAATGTTTTGGTTAGCTTTTGCTGGTGGCTCCCTCGCTTAATTTTCTCAGATGCCCATTGACCATTGACCAAAGATGATGGCTCAATAGCGGAAACGGTCAAAGAAAAAGCGAACATTCTTGCCGAAATATTTGAATCAAAGTCCTCATGGAAAGACTCACCAAACTATCCCGAGAGTGAATTACTCAATGCCAGGTCTGGTATTTGGTCAGCGCGAAGTGAAACGAATACTCAAAAGCCTAGACCCTAACAAGGTCACAGGACAGAATAGCGTTCCCGCAATAGTACTTAAGAAATGTGCTGCTGTCCTAACAGCTCCACTATGCAGGCTTTTCTCCCTATCATATCGAAATGTATGCTTTCCTTCTAGATAGAAATGCGCTCAGGAGCAAGCAATCCCGAAGAAAGGTAAAAAAACGATTCCAAATTACTACCGTCCAATTGCCTTAGTTTGTATTATGTCCAAAGTCATGAAGAAATTGATCAATGAACGCTATTAAAATATGTCGAATCATCAGGCATCCTAAGCGCTGGTGATCGCTTAGGATACCTGGCTTCCGTAAGCACATATCATCGGGAGATCTCCTGACTTACATGACCTACCTGTGGACCAAAGCCGTCAAGGGCTACGGCGAACCTCTTGCAGAGCCTCTCGGCATATCTAAAGCATTTGATAGGGTGTGACATGACGGATTCTTAAGCAACTTGACAGCATATGGACTGCCACCAGCCCTACTTCTATGGCTTTCCAATTTCTTAAGGGATCGAAGCATCCGAGTTGGTGTTGATTGACATCTCTCGGAGGAATTTAAAATCAATGCGGGAGTTCCTCATGGCTGTATATTGTCCCCCACACTGTTTCTGCTCTATATCAACGATCTCTTAGCCAGGAAAAACATTTCTCCAATCCCGAAGAAAGGTAAAAAAACGATTCCAAATTACTACCGTCCAATTGCCTTAGTCCGTATTATATCCAAAGTCATGAAGAAATTGATCAATGAACGCTATTAAAATATGTCGAATCATCAGGCATCCTAAGCGATCGCCAGTATGGCTTCCGTAAGCACAGATCATCGGGAGATCTCCTGACTTACGTGACCTACCTGTGGACCAAAGCCGTCGAGGGCTACGGCGAATCTCTTGCAGAGCCTCTCAACATATCTAAAGCATTTGATAGGGTGTGACATGACGGATTCTTAAGCAACTTGACAGCATATGGACTGCCCCCAGCCCTACATTATCTCCCACACTGTTTCTGCTCTATATCAACGATCTCTTAGCCAGGAAAAACATTTCTATTTACAGCTTTGCAGACGACAGCACTCTTATATCCTCAGTCATGTCGCGGGCTCCAATGACCGCTACTCGTTCCCAACGCGAGCGAATAAATTAGGTTTCTGCCAGTAGTGCGGATATGGACGGGGGTGAGGAAAACAGTGTCCGCTTAACGCAGGAAAGACTCAAGCAGCTGTTTTCTCAAAAAAACAATCACCGCCGGATCTGACTTATCAATGACAGAACAAACACTGACTCTGGCCTCATCCATAAGCTTGCTGAGCATTAACGTAGAAAAAAACATGTCTTGGCGTAATTACGTCACCAAAATCGCCAAGGCAGCAGCACAAACGCTAGGAGCACTCTATAGAGCAAACAGTTGTATACGTCTTATCAGCTCTTACTGCTCTATAAGGCCCAGATAAGACCATCTCTGGAGTACTGTTCCATGTGTGGAGCAAAACACTTGCTCAAAATATTATATTCCATACAGAGGAGAGCAGTCCGTCTTGTGGATGACCCAGAGTTGACTTTGATAGCCTTGAACATCGAAGAAAAGTGACAGACCTCTCTCTTTACTACGGAATGTGTTCGAACGGGCTGGCACTAATTATTCCGACCAAATTTGTGCCAAAGATAAACACCCGTCAGACACAAGTCCCTCATCAACATACGATTCAGTTGCAACCTACAGCGCTTCAAGTCCAACGTCCACCTTTCCGCACACGCACCTCTCGTTGAGAGGTATGGGATTTTTCTTTTGTGTGTGTACCGATCATAAAAAATAAATAAATAAATAAATAAAATTAAATGCATTATATCTGTGTGATGGTTCGATAGAATTACGAGGGGTGCTTACTGCTTACAATCACTGCAAACTTGAAGGTGTAAAAACACATTTTATGCACTAGTGACTCAAACACGCATGTACACGTGTTAGCTTTCGACTAATAGAAAAAAATTACTTGCCCTACTAGCAATTATAGGTACGCCGAACCTCAACTTCTTCAACAGAGAATGACAGATAGTGGTGCCATTCACAATCTTAAATAAAAATAAAATGCGAACATGGATGTCTCTGCCTTCAAAATTAAATATTTGCAACAACTTTGCATTGTCTCTGCCGCTCTTTCAGTGCAATGATGTATTTATTATAGAATGGAGATCATATTAATGAATTATACTTTAATTTACTTCTAACTAATGAACAAAACGATATCTGAAGAGTATTTACATTATTAAAAATTTTTAAATTTTCAAAAATAATATCCGATGTGATTTTATCAATATGGTCATTTAAACTTAACCTACAGTAAAAAATTCCAAGACGCGAACACTTTCTACTCAAACGAACTCGGTGTCATTTATAGAATAGTTGTAGGGAACAGGGGACAATCTTTTGCTAAAACTCAGTATGTGCCGTGACTCAGTACCGAACTATGTTATATATGCTGTGACCGAACAGTGAACGCGTCGCAGTTTATGCAACCGTTCATAACCCTCAACGCTATCCACCATACATACACCTTTAGCTGATGAGCAAATACCGATAATTTGCATCATTAACCATTAACCTCAGAAATATCATTGATAAATTAGAAACATTAGTGGCCTTAGGTTGGAGTCCTAGGGCACTCCCCAAGATGCACCAAAATATGTGGACTTAAGTCTATTATATTGCCGCTGCACTAACTAGGATTCAAAGAAAGAGACAAAAGGTTCTGATAAAACGGATGGGTCCTACTTCACTCAGACCTACCTATGATCGATTTCATAAAAGTACTTTGAGAATCGGTAAACACCACGTCAACCTTACCTATATTATTTTAAGATTACATAAATAATAGGTAAATCATGCCAGGTTAGTGGTCGTTGATCGACCCCTTAAAAACCCATGCGGTTGAAATGGCAACAGTGACCTCTACCCTGTATACTATATATTCATATAGCAACATTTAAAAAATCTTAGAAATCTTCCAGCATTTCGAATAAGCACCTTGGCTTAGTGTAAGATTGACGATAATTCCAGACAGTGGTTTAATCAAAATACTTATTGTGTCAATCTAAGAAAAAGCTTGAAATAGGTACCACTACTCGACTTCTTTGGTTTTAGTCTCTATGTTATATTAATTAGGTAAATTTCTACGAACAATGGGGGATTATGTCATTACTAATACTCTTTTGTCCAAACTATTGATATTATTCCGGACACTATCGTCGACACTACCAAACCAAAGTACTGTCGAAATAAAAGAATAATATCTATTGAAGCGTCAACAACCTTGTCATCGACTGACAGTTGCGTTGGAATAGCAGTAAAGTTTTGCTTTTGTTGTATATATCACCAGAAAGACATGGAATATGTTTTGATGTAGTTTTCAATACCAGATATGTATTGTGAATAATCTTGCTTTCTTAATGTTATACTTATTATATCTTGTATGGAAATGCTTGGAATACCATCAGGTCCACTGGATATATGAATGTATGAATATATGCTTGATTGTTTAACGAAAAAAAAAATCTTGTTAACAAAGCCGTACTGCAAAAAATCAAACTTAACATCCAGATAGGAACAGAACAGGTAGGTATAAATTATATTGTATAACAAAATAAAGAAAACCCTGTTCACCAAACTTTCAAACAATGTGACATGTTTACTAATTAATTATTGGTTTTCTTACTTCACTATATTATTGTCAACTTATAGCTAATATGAAAGAATACAAAATGGAATTCAAGGTTATTTTACAAACAAGCAATTAAATAAATAGATAAATAAAAATTTGAGCAAAAACTCGTAATACGTACGTATACAAAAACGGAAGTCAACACACAAAGAACAGCCTCATTTCAATAACAGAAGAAACCATTTAACTTTCTTAAAACTAAGAATAAAACACAAAAAAACTAACATTAATTAAAAGCATCGTCAAAATAGTCAACCAAGATATATGTATATATCTTTAAAGCAGGTGAGAATTGCTTATTACCTTCAATACTTCTGTATTCCCTAGGCAAGTAGGGAATCTAGTAAATCGTAATGCTTCCGTAAATTAGGTAAAATTTGTGAGAGTACTTGTTGGTCTAGACAATCTCAATTTATCTGAATTGCGAGTTCTATTATCGTTTTGACTGGCTAAATTACCATATTTTCTATGGATTAGAGACACTGTTTCCTCTATGAAAAGGCAAGTCAAAGTTAATGTATTTTCTTGAATAAAATATGGTCTACAGTTGTCCCTGGGCTTTAGCCTACATAAATATCTAAGAGCTCGCTTTTGAAAAACATACAGAACTCAGCAGTTGCTGGGAAGCAAAACCCCAGAATGCTACTCCATATCTTATCGTATCATTTGAATTGCCGGCTTTCTTAATGCCACACTTATTGTATATTTTATAAAAAAATCCAGTTTTGTGAATTAAGTACGCCTACAGGCACGCGCGAGCCCCACTATCAATGCAACTTTTATTATAAAATAGGTTGTATCGAACACATTAATACAAAACAAATTGCGAATGGAGCGCTTTTGGGGCCAAAGATTGAAAAAGAAACTTTCATAAATGAGGTGCTGCAATACATTTTGACGCAAAAAGTCTCGCAACATGATGTTAGTGATGAAAGTTTACTTGCAGTGTTGTCACACTCGAATCGCTTTCTTGATTTAAATAAGTAGATTTCCCAGGTCAGGTGCATGTTTCCTAAAGTGGAAAGCACGATACGCGCGCTTGTCTCTTAACCGACTCTTACTAACCAAAGCCAGCCCAAACTAACCCTAATTAACCAGAGTAAAAAAGTCGCCCTTATTGCCAAATTGGAGAAACCGACGCTCTAACTAACCCAAACTAATCAAAATTAACGCTAGTTAACCCAGCGAACGCATTGAGACAAGCGCGCGTGGTTTAACGTTACACGCGTTTCATTATAGTGTTCATATCCAACTAGTATTATTAATAACTATCCTAAAAAATATAAAAATTTTATTGTGCCACTAATATTTGTGACACCTTGTATAATTTTTTAAGTATTTTAAATTATGAACCAGTAGACCACGATTCCGTATAACACCATGCAAATTTTGACTGAATTTCCCTTTTGATAAAAAAAAATACCTTAACTGCATCGTTGATTCACCCTTTAGGTACATAAGATAGAAGAAAATTTTAATTATACAAATGCTTTATCCAGAATACCAAAATGATATGTTGTTCCAGAAGACAAATGAATATCGGAAAGTATTAAAAAACATCATTTGATTTTTTATGGATCATCTTATATATTATTGCATTCTTGTTTTTTTTTGTTATATTAAGATTCAGCTATTTTCAGAGTATTAAAATTTCGTTCATATTAAAAATCTGTTGAATATGAGGATTTTCACATGGAACGAAATCGATGGCAGTTTTCTATAACCTATTTTTTGGAGTCAACTTCCCTGGAGTTAGCGGGAGAAGATAGAAGTGTCACCATTTCGTCCTAAGTGAAGTCTTTCAGAATGTGTAAATATAAATTTTGTGGCATGATAAGGCAAGACATTTTGTGTCCTTATAATTATATTTAATTTAAAAATGTGCCTGCCATTTTGTTGTAGATACGTATGGGCTAATGCCAAAATATTAGAAGGATATCCTACGCAAAGAGGACTTTCAAATGATGGATCCCAAGAACCAACGACAAAATCCGAATGGCGTCTTGCTATCATATTGTTTTTTATTACAATCATTTATACACCAAAACTTTTAAAGTGGACATAGTTTCAGTTCTCTAACTTAAGCGGTTTCGTTTATCTAATTTACCTCTTTAAAAAGTATCAGATGCAGGGTCATTTTTACGCCATACTGTAGAACCCACTGGTAAATTTAACATAGTGTAAATCGCCGGGAAATAAAAAAAAAATACCGTAGTCCTCAGAAGTTGAATTCATTATCGAGCTTGAAGACCCGGTTTTATCAGAAATTTCATTCTTTTTGGAAGAAATCACGTTTCTTATGCTAGTTGGCATTGCAGGTATTCGAATCTTGTTGCATCGGCATAACGTAGAATTCCAATAACAAATTAAATTTTGTCACTTAATTGAAAAACATGATTTAAATTGAAGAAAATCGAGCCTATCCTGTATGACGGTATTTTTATTTATTTTTCTTTTTGTATTTTGCATAAAAAGGTTAATAGTAGGTACTTAGTTGTACTCAGTGCTATTGCATGCAGTTCTGATAGACCTTTGTTATTTTTAATTAGTAGTTAACTAGTTTAATGATATTCCATGGATCGAATAATAGAAATGTGTAGTTGTGCTATTTTATGGTGATATAATGCAACAGAATTAAGCATGGATTAAGGTAACATATTTTTTTGATTTTTTACCATTTGAACATCTTTATAAATTTGAAATGGGAGATAGGTATACAAAATCATTTCGTGCTAAAGGTAATTTTCTAAAAATTTTTGAACGTCAATGTCTATACAAAAGGTACGGAGTTGTTTTCACAATATTTCAAAATCCTAGCTTCAAGTTTGACATTTAAAATGAAAATAGCGTGAAATTTCGTTATTTCTATAAGTACAGATTTGGATTTATAACTCAAAACTAAACTTTAAAATATTGCAGCCTACTACAATCTCACTTGTTTTTGACGCGCAAAACTGAAAATCAGAATTTCAGATGTACGAAGACTAACTCATCACTACTACTAAAAACATCGAAATCCGATTTAGGGTGGTTTTAGTTAGATTAAAGTTCCAAGCGACTTTCTCCTACAACTTTTTTCGGTATATCTACGTGATAAAATAGAACAGGCACAGTTGATGTGGTTTCTATAACTTTCATTTATGCTGAATATCTCAAAAGACGCAACGCATCGGTTTCTATCGATTATAGAAATATATAGAAATATTTTCATCTTAAGATGATTTTTATTACATTTTGAAATTCTCTATTCAATATAATTTATTCAATATCTAAATATAACTGTTTTTAAATTATTAACATTTCAATTTTAGTACCTATCCAATATGCTAACCGGTAAAAAATACATACTTTTTTAAAATTATTAGTGACATTATTTTTTCATACAGTAATATTGTAATAGGATGTGCATAACATGGATCTAACATTACATAGACACTGCTTGTATAAGCTATGGTCACCGAACATTAACAAGATACTAGAAGCTCTACTCACAGTCGGCACTTTTGATGTAGTGCTTACAAAGGCGAGACGCCAGACTTTACACCAGGGTAAAACGTGGCACGAGGCCTGAGCGGTTAACCATAACTAGCATTTCATCAGGTTTGACGGAGCAAGGAGGGAAATACTAGGTGCGGGGCATAGAGTAAACCTTCTAGTCTATTGTTAATGTTCGGTGGTATGGCACCTGCGCTGTAAAAAGAAAATATTATTTAAAAATAGCTGTTTATTTCTCATACCTTAGAGATGAGAAATTAGTTCGATTAACAACTCTTCTACTTAATTGGGACTAAACACTTAAAACAAAAGTCCGTGATGCAAAAAGCCAAAGCGCAAAGCTTTATCTTACGAATGTATCTTATTCTCTCATCTGTTCGCTGTGAAGTAAAAAAAAAATATATAAATTGTAGCTATTTTGCCGACAATAATTCTGCATTTTCATTGGTCGGATATAAGAGCATAACATAAAAAATTAGGGTGCAGTGGACCACTAACCAAAAGTGAAATTTCTTATGTCATATAGGGTGACAATTTCAAAACTTACAGTAGCTATATTTTCTACACTAAAGATGATATCAAAAAAACTAAAAAAAAAAAAACAATTCAACAAAAACGCGAGGGAATAAAAATAAGGTATTTTGCAGACCATACGCAACCATCCCTGAGGCACCACCCTCATCCACTTTAAAATCTTAAATGCACTACCCCAGTTGTGATACCTGTCTGGAAAGCTTATTAAAAATGCTTTTCAGCCATACCAAAACTAATGAGATATAAGTACGAAATGTTAGCAAAATTTTGAGAAAATGTTTTAAAACTGAGTTTTGCATATTTAGTAGGAAACATTTAAAAACGAAACGTAAATGATGGAAAACGATCCCAAACCTAAATTAACTATTGTAGTGATAAAGTTCTATTTTGCAATAACGCAAATATTTGTTTTATGCTTTTTTTAAACTATTTATTAAGAGAGTTTTAAAACTATTTTGTTAAGTGCTCAATTTTATTCTGAGCAGAAATAAAGTATTCCAGTCCAAGCATTGCCTTTTTAGGGATATTGAGTGCCTCTTCTTCTTCTTTGTCTGCCCTCATTTCCCCACTCCTGGACATAGGCCTTTCCTAACATCTACCACTCCCATCTGTTCTGAGCCACCTGATACCATCGATTACCGGCAACCTGTCTGATGTCGTCTAGCCATCGCAGGGGTCTACCGACACTCCTTTTTAGTTTCCCTGGGTCGCCACTGCATGATTTTTGGTGTCCATCTCCCGTCCTTCTGTCTTGCGATGTGACCCGTCCATTGCCGATTCAGTTCCGCAGTTCTTTTCACTATGTCCTTAGCGCCCGTTCTTCTGCGAATTTCTTCATTCCTAATTTTACCTCTGAGAGATATTCCAAGCATCAACCTCTCCATCCATCTTTGCATTACTTCCAAGATTTTTCGCATTAACTTGTGTTAGAACAACTGTCTCAAGTCCATAGGTAGATACTGGCAGGATACACTTTTTGTTTTAACTTGATGGAAATTGTGTTGTCTCTCAGTACATGGGACATTTTTTCAAATACTGCCCAAGAGAGTTGGACGCGTCTCTTAATCTCACTTTCTCGGTTGTCTTTTCCAAGTTTGATGGTGTAGCCTGGGTAGTTTTATTCATCAACTACTTGGATAATAACGGTGTCTACGAGTATTTGAACATTTACTGAGGTCATTATTTTTGTTTTTGAATAATTAATTTTTAGACCAACTCTCCCTGACTTCTGATTCAATGCCTGGAGCATTAACTCGATCTCAGCTATGTCTTCCGATATAAGCACAATGTCATCAGCAAATCTAAGATGGTTCAGGTATGATCCATCGATCTTGATTCCCTTTTTCCCCCATGGAAGCCTCTTAAAAACAACTTCCAGTCTTCCTCCAAGTTTAATTTTAATATTATTTGTTTTCATTCGTTCGTCGATTTTTATATGGAAGGATATATTCGATGAGTGTTGTGTATCTAGAATCGATTCGAGCATTGTCCATGGACATGAGTATTCGCCATATCTCGATCGAATCGAATGTTTTCTGGAAATCAACAAAAGCCACATGGATTGGGATTTATACTCTGATGTTTTCTCTATCAGGGCTCGAAATGTCTGTAGGTGGTCCATTGTTCCATACCCTTTGCGAAAACCAGCCTGTTCTACAAGTTGGTATAAGTCGAGTTTAGGGGTCAATCGGTTAGTAATTATCCTTGTGAATAGCTTGTATAGATGGTATAGTAAACTGATTGGTCTATAGTTTTCTATAGCGTCCGAGTCACCCTTTCTAAAGAGTAGAATGACTTCTGCTTCTAGCCAGTATTCCAGTA
This sequence comes from Pissodes strobi, assembly GCA_016904865.1. Taxonomy (NCBI): domain Eukaryota; kingdom Metazoa; phylum Arthropoda; class Insecta; order Coleoptera; family Curculionidae; genus Pissodes; species Pissodes strobi. Next base: position 292,877 of record MU182143.1, read on the forward strand.
CTTGACCGTCCTGTAGGCATTTATTAAAGAGGATTCTGATATATTGTTTTAGCATTCACTTCAAAAATTATCTCTACTTTCGATCTCCGTATCATAAATTTAGCAACATTTCCGTGACGCGTTCGCCGTGTTACACATTTCGTAACGTTTCCTGCATTTACCAGCTTACTCTCCAGGTCCAGCGCGCGTAAAGAAGTTTCACTTCAATAATTAAGAAGATGAAATTTGTGTGTTATTTTAATAGTGATTAATGATTTAAATTCGCAGTTCTAACTTGTTATCTGTATGGTATGAATGGTATGATTATGTTATGTCAATTTATAAATTATAAATACATTTTTCTACTACAGTGCGTAAAGTACTCACTTTACGCACTCTCTAAGATTCGTAAAATAGGCATTTTTAATGTGCAGTAAATCTGACATATTTTTTGACATTTAGGACAGTGCGTAAAATAAGGTATTTTACGCACTAGTGCGTAAAGTAATTTAATAATATTTTGGTTTTTTTCATATATTTTTCCGTAGTAGAAAAAATTTTGTATGCTACTCATGTGTAAAGTACAATAATTCCATTCATAAAAAAGGGTCACTTTACACACTTGTTGCATAAATAACTATTGTTAAATTAAATATGTTGCCTAAAATTATTATGCGGGGGACGGATACGAACCCAAACATGCATTGTACCAGTCGTTTAACAATCTACAGTAACGAAAACTGGCAAATCTTCCAGGAGTAAGACCATATTACAGATTACAGAATGTACCGCTTACTGTTCAAGACAGTCAACATATGGCGAATTGCCTGTTAGCCACCGATTTAAACATAAGAATAGCAACAATGAATCAATATTTTTGTTTGTAAAATGAATTGTTACCTGTTATTTGTTAAATCCATAACTTGACAAAGTGCACAAGTTTTTACCGTATTCTTAAAATTGTATTTATTAATCATTTTCATTTTTAGTTTGTTCGTTTCAGAAAACGAAGGCAGATCAGATTTGGACCTCGATTGACGTTTCGAGGACATTTCAAGTTCTGTCAGTTTTTCGACTTCTTTAAGGTCACTAAATTAGCACTTGTACAAATTAATCCCTAAGGCCAGGCGAAGCGCCTTTAAAATATTTCAATAAAACTCAAGTGGAGTAACAGTTAACAGTCAACAATTCCTCTCACAAACATGAATCATCCACATAAAATGCTTGGTAATCAGGAGCTCGCCACTTTTTGCTCGAGAGTTAAGCACATAAATGAAAATGTGAACTATGTTAATCCTGTCGTATTTGATGGCAGGAGGATATTGTCAAATCAAGCAAACAAACTTTTTTCTTCCCATAAGTGCAATAGATAAACAGAGTGATTCGCCTTAACTTTTTTATTTTTCATACTAGGAAAAACCAAATATTTAGCCTAAAAATTGCCTTTGTCCCTTCATATACAGAGTTGCTTACACACTTATATTTTCTTATATGATTTGAGCAGATTTCGAAAACACACAAGACTCCGAACATTTCTAAGTTCCAAACTAATGTCACGGTAGAATTAATGAACGGTAGCGTCAAATGCATAAAAATCTCGATTTTGCCGTCTGAGGTAAGAGCGGTTCAATCCAGTTTTCTCATAGACTCGCAGAAACTCTGGGGAGTTTTAGCACAAACGTATTATACGAGGGCGAGGGAGACATTTAGTGACTGTTGTTGCGTTTTCTATAACGATGGTTGGATTTTGTGCAGTGGATAACTATTTCAATAAAACTGATGGTAAAAAATTATTTTTTAGATTCCCAAAAGATCCTTTCAGGTATGAGTAAATATTATCTAGAATTAAAATTCCTACCTACTTGTTTTTTTTTTTTTTAAAGGGATGAGATAAAAATTAGGCATGAAAATATTATTCATAAAATTGTGCACTCCATACATTCCTTAATCAATCATGTTCCCTTTTCAAACCATTTGGTTTTGTGCTAATCATAAAATGTAAGATTAAACTTATAGTTCCCATTCATAGCATAGGGGTGGAACCAATAAAAATGAAAATATTTTATATCTAAATAAACCAAAACAATGCCAATTACAAATGGAAAAACACCACCATTTCGCCAAATTTCAATTACGGGTGTTAAGGGAGTGGTGACCATAAAGGGGTCGTTTATTTTTGTAGAAGAGATTGTAGCTCACGTTATAAAACTATTATGGGCCTGAAAATATGTAGTTTACGTATCTAAGTCTAAGATTCCGGCCTATAAAGACCCGTTTTTTAATAGTGAAAAAATAGTAATATTAAGACACTTGTTTTAAAATACCATATTTTTTCGCATGATCACTAAATTAGGAAACGACCCGCTTGCGTGGAGTGTCTTAACCTGCGACGCGACGTGCGAGTGCGCTAAATGTCTTTTAAAACGTGTATTTTATACTCTTTTTTTCTATTTTACAGGTTTTTTAATGAAAACTATTAATCTAATCCCGATCAACAGTTGGGCGGCCATATTATCATTTTTGGCGTCTTTATTACTAGAAATCCCATTGAAAGCTGTGTCGAAATTTTTGCTAGTGGGCCTTGACATTGCACAATTTTGTTAATATCCTAGCAACCAGTCAACAAAAGCCGTATCGAAAAGAAGTTCTTTTCGACACGCATTTGCGTATTAAAATGGAATCATTTTGAACGCAAAACAGAAATAGTATATTGTGCAACAAAAGCTGAAAATAAGACTTTTCACACCAATGAGACAGTTTGGTGAAACGAGCCGTAGACGAGTGTCATAAAGTCTTTTCGGCACGTGTAGCACACTATAATTTCTCTGCGACTGCTACATACAGGGTCTGGGTGCCCCACTGGGAGTGTGGTAGAAACTTACATGTTACCTATATGGGAAAATTTTTATTATTGATTTATCAGAAAATTTTATTCCTAGCGAAAGAAACTACGTGAGTAAGAGATTCTCGCTAAACTATAACTAGGGACACAGTCCTAAAATGGGGCCACCGGTGTGGGGTCTCTATTTTCTATATATTTTGAAAAAGAGGCTCTGGGGGCGAACCCTAGAATGGAGCCTATGGCACGGGAGGACCATTTTTACAGATTTTGGAATGAAGACCCAGCCCTTAAATTGGGCCCCAAGCATTAAAAGGGGGCCCTGGCATGAGAGTCCCATTTTCTACAGTTTTGCAAAAATGTGCTACTGGGCGGGTGAAGCCCTAAAATTGGGCCCCATTTTTTTAGAGATCTGGGAATGGGATCTCTGAGGGCGAAGCTCTAAATCGGAGACGAAGCCCTTTAATCTAAATATCGGAATAACCGTGTGAAAAGTATACTTTGCATACGCCGTGTGCAAAGTATACTTTTCACACGATGTTTGAAATGTCCAGTTTTCAAGAGCAGTTGTTAGTGCTTTTTTGTCTATTTTCAGGGCAGTCGTAGAAAAAAGTTATTATACAAACTTTGCGTATATTATGTTTTGGGTTACTAAATACCTTAGAGTTATATTAGTTTGGGTTTGTACTAAATTTGTCTTTAATTTCGAAGAAATTAATATTTTTGTACTATAAGCTACATTACACAAAACTTGTTATTAAATGCATTGTTTATTGTTTTATTATCATTTGAACTTTCACACATTCTTAAGAACCTGTCGTGAAGCATCTATAATTTAAATATTATTTCTAAATATATTAAAATTAGAGTGTCGAATGAAATTATAAAATAATTAAATCGTAAATGACTTATTAGTAGAAACTGACTCCATGCGACAATAAAATTTAACGAAATGCACGTCCCCTCGTATAGGACGTGATCCAACGACGGCAAAGTCAAGCAAGCAGGTGCCTGCCGGTGCTCTTTGATCTCAATACTTCAAGGGATTTGAGCTCACTGACGTTGCTGTTCCTTGCCTATACTGTGCTAATGTGGTTATATATTTTTACACCGTTGTCAGCGAATTAAACCCCGTCAGAACCACTATAGGGAATGGAAAGAGGGATATCATGTACGTGTCTAGTACTATAAGCCCGCTGATGATTAGGATAAAATACCTCTGTTTCTGGGAATTAGACAAGCTGTTTCCAAAGTAAACAGCGAAGACAAAGTGAGTATCATATGTTCTGTGATGGGCATTATGGAGGTTTCTGACAGCTTTTTTTTGCAAAACAAAATTTGATTGGAAGAGGTAATCCTAACACGCGCATGCATGGTAGCGCAGATCTTAGATGTGATTCCACCACGGCAAAGTAAACATTCTTAACAATAACTCCTCCCAATTCCCGAAAAGCTGCCCCAACAGCGTAGCAACCAAATGAAAGTTTATTATTTAATTTTATCACGTGATGAGGAAATTTTATTTTATCGTCAATAATTATTAAACCAACAAATTTAGAGTTTTCCACAATGTCCAATGAATCGTCGCTAAAAACCAGACTCTGTGGACTGCAATTAAAACAAACGATATGGGTCTTTGACATATTCAGGCAAAGTTGATTGGAATCGCACCACCGCTTTATCTTCAGAGAATGAGACGTGACCTCACTGGCGAGCCACAGAATGGTGGTGTCATTGGCAAAGAAAGTGAAATGTCCCTAGATCTTAATTTTAATGTGGTAATTTATGTATATAACAATAAAGGACCAAGGTCCGATCCCTGCGGTACACCACAATTCACCGGCGCTCTTCCAGATGACACACCATTCAGATGCACAACGCCATCCAAAAGATAACCCTCAAACCACCGGAGTGCCATACCCCTAACTCCATACGCTAAGAGCTTTCGCAACAGTATTCGGTGACTTACACAATCGAATGCTTTGGATAAATCACAGAAAGCTGCCGCTGTTGCTTCTCTTTTGTTTACCCCTGGAATAATTTTGCAAGAAAGTCAAGCATAGCGTCAGAGGTATTCATGCCCGATAGAAAACCGAACTGACCATGATGAAGTATTTTCTGACCCTTAAGGAAGCTCAAAAGTCGCTCCTTTACCAGTCTTTCTATCAATTTGCGCAATGTCGACAAAAGTGAAATGGGTCTATAGTTAGATGGAATGGAATGATCGCCTCTTTTGTGAAGACGGATTACTTTTGCCGTCTTTAGGTATGAAGGAAATGAGTCTGATTGAAAGGATAAAGTTAATTACGTCGGAATGAGCCTGAACGGCGACCAAAGGAAGTATTTCCAACGTTTTAAGTGAGATGCCATCATCATTAGTCACTCTTTTGTTTTTCATTGACCACATTGTATATACAGTTTCATGGGGCGTAGTTGGAGACAGGTAAAATAAATTTGAAATACCAATGTCTGATAGAAAACTTCGAGGATCGCAAGCGGAAGAAATGTTTTCAGTGAGGTTGTTTACGGCCGAGCAGACGTAATTATTCATCAAATCAGAATCAATCTTAATTTCAGGAGAGTTACCAACTCTAGAAGTAATTTCATAGACAATTGACCAAGTTTCACGTTGCCTGTTAGTACATGGTCGTAAACGTTTAGAATAGTAGAGCCTCTTCGCAGCTCGCAAAACAGATCTGTAAATCCTGCGATATCCAAAGAAAAGCAACAGTACCAACTTATTGGGGTAAAACTTTTTAAGAATATTCAGGAATCTTAGATTGGATGTAGAATTACGAATTCTAGGAGTTAACCAATTTTTGCGGTCCTCATGCCTCACTTTAATTGGGCGTACTCGAAAACATCTGTCCACCAAACCATACAAAGCGAAGTGAAATGCAGTAAGTGGGTCGCGCTCCTATTTTGATGAAACTTTCTGGAAACGTCTTTTTACTGTCTATTGAAATTGGCGAGAATCGGGAAATGGGTAGTATTTTTTGGCCCTGTATATTTTTGAAAAAGTGGTCAATTGGGGTTCTAGGGCCAAAAAACTCGCGAGGATTGAAGTAATCCAGACGACAATGTAAAAACATTGATTTGTATGTAGGTCAAAGAAATTAAGCTTCTTATTTTTGTTTTCAAAAATATTTTGTTTTGTAGAAAAATTGTTTCCATGACGAGAATCTACGTAACAAATCGTGTAAGAAGACACTTGCTAATGCCTTTTGTACAAGGTGAGCTAGTTGAATTTAAACTTTTCACCATTTCGAGTTTTGACACAACACGTAACTACATAATATTTTATTACTGGAAAACCGAATAATCTGGAGAAAATTCATGCCCTTTGAAGTTATTATTTCTGGTGTGCGGTCGTAAGTACACGCCGTTTTTTCTTTCATCCGTTAATTTTGGGGTCTATCTAATTCTAAATGGGTTAGTTTTGGTTAATATGTTTAATTGAAGATATGTACACAATCTGCTTTTGCTGCATCACCTTTCCTATAAACAGCATGCTCTAAAAAATAAATACAGGATTTCACCGAGGCCTATATTTAATGAGATTTGTGCCTGATTCTTCGTTCAATAATAAATAAGTAATATATCTAAAGCCTGGTTCTAACGGTTTTAATTTAATTTAAAAATTAAGTAGAGTAAGAAATATTACAATAATTAAGTTAATTAATTTTATAATTATTATTATAATAATTAAGTTTTTTTGCGTTCTAAAAGAAACAGCATAACACAAGAAATAACTGTCTTTCAGTTAAAAAGTGCATATTTTGACATCTTTCTTCATGCTTAACATTTAGATACTTACCCGGTTAAATAAAATTGAAATCAACTCGGCAAAAACTTGAGAAAAATAATACCAAAAAACTCCCGCTGAAAGAAAGGTTTCAGAACGAAACATACATAGAGCGAAACGTTTAGCATCCATCCAGGGGCTAGCGAAATGGACCCGTTGGACGCTTACCTGCTTAGTTAAAGGCACCCCCAGACTAGGTACTTCTACTACTAATTTTTTAAGTGTCTCTTAAATTCATTTCCTAATTTATTTTTTAAGTTATTCAAGTTGTGTGATGTCTCAGATTAAATTAAATTATTCTCGTGCATAAAAAACGTTAATTTTCTGTGAGGATGTCATATATTCAAGTAATTTATCATATGACCTCCATTTTCTTGTAGAACATCATTTGTGCTACGAGCCTTCTTGTGTAATTATAATTTGTCGCAATCCTTGAATCAGCCACTAAGATGGTATACCTACCTATTCTTTTATTGCAGTTGTTTTGCCATAATTTTTGCTAAGCATGTGAAAGTATGGGGTAAAAATAGTTGATTAAACGGAATACGATGTTTTACGTAATTTGTGTATATGTTTAATATAAAATTAAAATAATTACATAGTTGTAACTATTTTGACTCAAGAAAAACGGATATCTGGTGAGTAGACTAATATATAATTTTTGGTTTCTCTTTACATTTTTTCAGTTTTATTAACATTGTAAAATAAGAGAATTTCCCTTATCGCAGACGTAAATTAGTACATTAAAAATAGGAAATCAATAAATAATTAAATTACTTAATATCAATTAGGCTTGTAGGTGCCTGTAGGTACTTTTTAATCCTTGAAGATGCTTTAAAATATAGCGAACCATCAGCAATAGAAATGTAGTTATACATTCAATTACACTGGGGCGTATACAGAGTGTTAAATATGTCTGCTATATATTGATTAGTTAATAAATTTACCTTATGGGCATTTGCACGACATTTGAAATCATGGAGGTGGCTTTCACTGTTTGGGCAATTAAGGATATGACACTTTCAATTTAAAATGTTTTTTTTAATGACAATACTTGACGGACATTTAAAATTGTAGTATTATAAGGAAATCTTTAAAATCAGCAATTTTAAAGTAAAAATAAGTAGCCGTAGAGAAAGTATAATGAGAAACGCGTATGAACAGCACTTTTCACACTGGTGTACTTAGGACACTCGCTTCTCTGTGAAAAGTATTATTTTCAACACAAGCGAGTTATTTACCATTAAGTTTATTCCCTGTAAAATTTTCTACTTCATACAACTTCGATGTATTGTTGTTTGTCTTACCATTTTAAAACAAATATCTAAAAATGCAACAATTTTTTACCAAAGAAAATTCTATAATCTTCTTTGTTTTAACTAACTGTTTATACGGCTCAGTCACCCAAGTTTTCCACGTTATATTGAACATGATTATTTTTTAACTTTGAAGATTATTTTGACCTCCATTTATATGACCCATATTTTACTAAAAGAATAGTGGGGTAATATTCGAATATTGTTAATGATTTAAAAACGTTAGTATAACCCCAGGCATCAAAGTTTTCAATTTTTTTATTAATGTGAATAATATTCGTTCTTTAATGGCGGAAAAGGACATATGTTTCTACATTTAGCTTAATCAATAAATACAATCGTAATATTCGAATATTGTTAGTGATAAAAAGTCCTTAGTATAACCCCAGACATCAAAGTTTTCAATTTTTTTATTAATGTGAATAATATTCGTTCGAAAAAGGACATTAAGTTCCTACATTTAGCTTATCAATAAATACAATCGTTCTTACGCTTGCTTTCTTCTTATCAACTAAAACTAACTTCTGATACAAACTACCCCAAACCAATCGAAGCTAACCTGAGCTAACCTAAAGTATCCAATGTTATACTTTATGCTTTTTTAACATAATGGATAGCTTTGGTTAGTTTGAGTTAGTTCTAGCTTGGCGGGAATCAAGTACGCGTAAGTGCGCTTTTATTTATTTATTGATTAATTAGAGAAAAAAGCAAGAATATTACACTATTTTATTTGCTGTAAAAGCCAAAGCAAATCAATCATAAGAAAATTGAAACAAGAAGAACAATTTATTTTAAACCAAATTAAATACATATAAAAGCAAACTAATGCATCTTGAACACACAAACATCTTCAGTTTGCCAACAAATACTCTAAGGAAACTAAACTTAAGAAAACTTAAGCAGACAAGAACAGTTTATATTATACCAAACCAATATATATAATTATTAACAGAAAGTCAGAAAGCAAATTAATATTATTATATTTAATAAATGGTATTATATTATAATATAATGAGCAAAAGCATAAAGTTTACCAAAGCGTTTCTTTTATGTTCGGTACACATACAAAAGGAAAATCCTATACCACTCAACGAGCGGTGCGTGTGCGGAGAAGACGGTTGACGTTGAACTCGAAGCGCTGAAGGTTGTAGTTTTCGGGAAACATGTTACTCGGAAGTCCATTCCAGAGCAAGACAGTCCTCCAGACAAATGAGTCCCGCAACAGCGTCGTCCTAGGTGTTCGTAACTGAATCGTATGTTGATGAGCAGCTTGTATGGGCGGAATCATAAGTGCCAGCTCGTTCGTTCGAACACATTCCGTAGTAGTAGCGATAGTAAAGTGATAGGTCCGCCACTTGTCTTCGATGTTCAAGGGTATCAAGGTCTTTAGTCAGCTCTGGGTCATCCACGAAACGGTCTGCTCTCCTCTGTGTGGAGTCTAATATCTTGAGCAAGTGTTTGGGTGCCGAAGGGCACAGTATTCCAGACGTGGTCTTATCTGGGCTTTATAGAGCAGTAAGATCTGATGAGGTGTATACAACTTTTTTGCTCCATAGAGTGTTCCTAACTTTGTGCTGCTACCTTGGCGATTTTGGTGACGTGATTACGCCAGGACATGTTGACTGGGTTAGCTTATGGATAAGCCCAGAGTCAGTGTTTATCCTGTCATTGATAAGCCAGGTCCTGCGGGGCTTGCTTTTTTTGAGAAGACAGCCGCTTGAGTCTTTCCTGCGTTAAACTGGACTCAGATGGTTCGATCCCTTATAAAATTGGAAAGCCAATACTATCACTTTATTCAATAAACAGCTCCAAGCGAGCCACTAATAAATATAACAGTTAAGGTGACAGCGTTAAAAAGATTTCCAAATCAGTGTAAGAGGGTGGTTCGAGCCAACACTAGCTGAACAATCCAATAAAAAAAACTAGCTATGCACACGAATATTACTTTGTGATCACAAAGGGAGCACTCTAAACTGATTAAAAGAAAAGAAGATAAAAACAATGGTGCGCAAAACTAATATTTCCCCAACACCAGGGAACAACACAAAAAAATTTAATCTACACTAATCTAGCACTTCACTGATCTCCTTATCCGAAATTGTCCTTATCCACCTACCCAGCTGGGCGGCACAACCCGTCAACCACCAACTTGTCGACCGGTCCTAATGACAATATGGACACTCCGGATAGACTGGCTCCGCTAGGCCCGAACCACAGATTACTCCTACCAGATGCGAATCTTACGCTTCCGACGGTGACCCGATTTAGAGAATTCTTAAAGTGGCAGCGGCCATCGTATTTAATCCGGCGTCGAATGTTAGTACATTGATGATGCTAGCGTGTGCGATCGTCTCAATGAAATAGTTAGCGGGTAAATGTTATTACAGCAGTTTTGTTGCGTGACTTTATGTTTTAAATTGTGGTTGCACTAAGTTGTAGGTTGTAGTGTAATTTTAATTAACTATATGCTTTTTTATATATGTTAGTTGCATTATTTTATGTAAAATGCCTGGTTAAAGTGTGTATACCGGTGTTGTTCTTCCAGGACTGGAGGCGAGTATTCGCTTTTTAATTTTCCTAAAGATCGTTCCAGGTGTGTACAAAATTCGATGATAAACCTTAAACATAATTTTGTATCTACTTCACATAAACAATTGCTTAAAATTATTTTCAAATATGATGGTTGGCTTAGAGCCTTCCATAGAGAAGATCTACTTGGAAAAAATATCAATAATATTCTTTTGTGCGAGAAACATTTTGAAAAGAAGTTCATTAATATATCTGGAAGAAAACGTTTGTTTCAAAATGCAATTCCAACGGTTTTTTGTAGTTCAGATCACTCATGCGATCCCTCTATCGACGCCGACGACGGAGACCCATCAAGAAAGATTTTTATTTTATTAGGTATGTAGCTGATCATGACGTTTTTTTCTAATTATATATCATTAATAAATTTAATAAATAAAATTATAGAATATCAAATTATAATAAGAAACACCATAATAAAAATGCAATTTTAGACGCATCCTCCATAAATGTAGCAGAAACATGTCCTACCAATACCGACGGAAGCAGGGCCTATTTTCCAAGGAGTTGGGCCCTAAGCCCTAGCAAATTTTCGGGCCCCAATATGACTTCAGCTCCCACTTGATTTTTTTTATTTCGATTTCGAACTGAAAATATTAATTATAATGTAGTTTTTTTATTCAGATTTAAATTAAGCTTTTCTATAATTTATAGATTTGCATTAATTTTAATAAAAAATAACAGATTTTTGAAAAACTAAAAAAGAAACACGAAATAAGATTTAAAAAAAAATTAAACCAAAGCATAAACTAGTAAAAATAAAATAATATTTAAAATAACAGAAATACACTGAGGTTAACGTTAACACTTTTCTTCGAAAAAAGTATGGATACATAAGAGTAAATACAGCCAGATTTGGGACTATACACTAACTACTCATTTTTTCGCCGTTTACTTTAACTTTGCAAAATGTTGAACTTTGTAAGTACCTGTCTTTTTACTGTCAAAATTGTTTCGCACACCCACTTACTTTGTATTTAGTTCTGGTATATTTTTAATAAAATGTTTTTTTTATCAGCTACGTTTTGTCGAGTTGTTATTTTTGTTTAATAAAGATTAGTTTTGTTTTTGAATCCAGATTATAAAGATGGCGAAACAGTATCCTGATTTTTTATCGAGCAAATGTATATTTAAAAAAATATTCTTATAATTATGTAGTTTTTTTATGTTGCATATTTGGGCCCCACTTGTCATTGGGCTCTAGGCCCGTGCCTAATGGTAAAAAAGGCCCTGGACGGAAATATTATTATAGAAAAAGAAGGTATGTATGTCTGGGTGTATATTATACATATATTTTCATTATGTTTATTTTAATATTACAAAACATTCTTTTTTGAATGTGTTAACCAACTTTAGAATTGATTTTAAAAAGAGAAGTGCAGTATCATCAAATCTGATTGATCTATAAAACGTTTATTGATTATAGATCCAACTCCAGAATATAATAACCCAACACCCACAACAGCCGCTATGATTATCGGTGAAAGTTTCTCAATAAATTCAATTGGGAGTGAGTAATTTTATTTATGTTTACTATAGTTTAGATATTATAAGAACTTTCAATTGACGTATTTTGTGATTTTGTCACTTAAGTTTATTCTTATACCGCTCTATTGAGAAGTTAATGATAAAAAATCGTTTATGGATCTACTATTTAGATTCTGCTGTGGCCGAAAACGAAGATCAATCAAATTCTTTCAGTGAGTGGTTCTTAATTAAAACCATTCTCTCGCATCTTTAAATGTATATATGTAGAGCCAAATAAAGGTATTTTTCTTTTAATTTTAGTTATTTATTTACCCATTGTATGTTCCTACTATGAAATTTAAGTGTTCATTCATCATTTCAAAAGTATTCACAAAATACTTTATGTTTTAATATTTTAAAATAGAAGAATCCTTGGCGCAACTCGCCAACTTCATATTTCTACATAATTAAACGACGCCAATGAAAAACTCCGTTCTCCAAATCTACGCTCGAAGCGGCTTGCTGCACTATACTTGACGACCAGATCGCGAAAACTTTGTATAGGAAAGTTATTAAGAGATTCGCATCTGGTAGGAGTAATCTGTGCCCGAACTACAGCGGGCGGGTAAACCCACTAACAAGGTTCAATCAGGCGTAGAGGCTCCTAACTCCTCGTCAGGTGGCACCGCAGATTTCTGCCCCCGGGGTACGGCCGTCTAAATCGGAGGGCACGTTAGGCAGTACACCAAACAAAGAAAAACGCCGAGCTAAATGGCTGACTCCAACGCTAGAGGAAATAAATACTCCTTACGAGACTTCCCTACTTTAAAACACTATACGTATTCCATACGAGGTTTGCAAAACCCAAAACGGAAAACTGAGGTCAGTCGACAAAATCCGGCTAAACTAGGTTGGCGAGAACAATTTTTTTTCACACCGACTGCCTCACACGGCTTCTTCAGTAGAAAAGGGCCGATGCTTTTCCAGCTAAAACGATCTCTCGACCCCTCGAGTCGTCGCAGCGTTTCCCCGTCCCTCCAATCAAGACGGACTTTCGCAAGCCGGCGCAAATGATGCCCAAACCCTCGATCGTACTTCGTACAAAATCACGGGTACTACTTGGGCCGGTCTAAACTTCTAATTATTAATGATCCCAAAAATGGAATGTTACAAGTGATCGGCCCACAACTACTTTTTATTATTTTTTATTATTGGAAAACATCTAACCACTTTATACCTCTCTCTCAGGCTACATCCTATAGATCTATATCACCCGGAAGAATAGGGTGACATCTCAAAATTACTCGTTTTTCAAGAGATGCCTTTAAAGATTATATCTTTTTTATTTTTATGGTCTTTTTTAAGCCTTGCTTGGATTATATTTTTTTTTACTTGTGTTACAGACTTTGCACCTCTATGGAATGGTAAAATTTATTGTTTGCCATTGCTTGAGTTTAAGGAGAATTTGACAGAAGTAATATTCAAAAAGATATGAAACAGGCATACTTATTTCGATATTTGCTATGACAAATAAAGGGACTTTTGGGCAAAAAATCTCAAAATTTCCACCAAATTAAAAAAAATTTATATCTTTGTCAAAAAAATACATATCGGCTATTATTGTAAGTATCAAAAAGCTAAGAAACAATTGTATATTTGCTGAAATAGCCAAACCAAGAAAAACAACATTGCAAATTAAACTATCCTTGTCAGATAAACAACTAACTACCATTTTTATTATACTGAGTTCAACAAAAAGAAAAACTGAGCATTTCCAAAATAAATAAACTAAAGACTATAACATTACAACTTAAAAACTATCTTTGACAGATAAATAACACGTATTTATTATAGTAAGTACCTGTAATAAATAAAGGAACAACAATATGCAACATTTTCTAAAATAACCGGAATAAAAAACTAGATAATGGCTTAAACTGTGTTTGTCATAAATATTACAAGTTTTTTTTAACTACGCATCAAAGAAGAACAAGAAAGCGCTGCTAATATAGACTCTTTTTTCTGTTCAACACTCTGCAAGTTCCAGTTATCTGAAAATATTTTTACCCTTTTAAAATTTTCAGGTATTTTTTCGGCACCTTAGCCTACATTTATATGGGAGTTTAAGAGATCATGCTGGACGTTCTTTTTGTATTTCTTGTGATACTGACCGTCTCCTCTTCTTATAATATTTAAATAACTATAACTTTCACCTGCATGCCTTAACTTTTTTCCTTACATTCTTTTCCCATAGCTCAGGATTTAATTTTCTTTTTTCAGTATTTTTTCCAACTGAAGTTGGATTTTTCACTTTACTTATTCTGGCCGAAACTTCATTATCACTATCTGACTTACATTCTAATTGGTATGTAGGATCACCTACGTTATCATCGCTGCCGTAAAAGGATCTAACTTAGATGAGGACTTCGAACTGGAGGAGGACCTGGATGACGAAGATGTCCTTGACGAGGATGATAAGCTACTCGATGATGATGTTGAACGCTTATGACTTCCATTCTGTGATTTGGTGTTTTGAAATATTTTAGTACTGGACTCACTAGAGACACAAGTGATGTTGGTATTTGGGAGGTCTTTGGCAAATCCTTAAAATTCCGGAGAACTATTTTGTTTGAACACAAAAAAATCTTTCAATTCCAGCAAACACTATTCCTGACTGTTAGCAAAATTTGAAGTATTTGAAGGTATATCACTGGTATACCCCTTACTTTTTCCATAATTTTCACTGTCCTCTCTTTATAAGACATTGTATACTCTTGTCTATCTAAAAACAAATACCCCTTTTACGCTCACACCTTGTATAATTTGAGTACATAGGCAAAAAAATACATATTATTATTTTTTAGCTGTGAACAGCTTGTGAAAAATTCAGTTATATTTGTGTTTCACATAATTATTTAGAAATTATCGGAAAGTTACAAAACGAAAACAAAATCTGAACGTAGTTCGTTCATCTATGACCAGCTTGTAAAGAAGACAGTAGTTTTTGTAAATGGCACACATAATTATTTGAAAATTATTGAAAAGAAAGTTATAAAACTTAAAAACCATCTTACATACGTCGTAGTCGATTGCAGAAAAAGGTTATAATAACATACATCACTTTATTGAATCAAAAATTTCCAAAAATAAAAGTAACATTTCGGCTTGTGACCTTATTGAATATGAATAAATCCATAAAATTTTACTTACCTTAGCATAAAGAGAGATAACTAAATGTATCAATTTTTCTAAACGGAAGCTATGATTTGCCTCGAGACAACTGGACGCGTCACCTTTCTGCAGAAAATTCGCGACGCGCTCTTCGAGAAAAGCACAGTCAACCTGAGATGACACCATATTTTCAATAGGTGCTGCGTGGAAATGCCGAATTCAGTAACGCGACAACATACCATCTGTCGTTCAATGAGTAAAGCTCACTTGTAACTTTTTTCTCATGATAGAATACAATATTTTAAATCGATTTTTTATTTTTTGTTTTAATTTAGGTAATTTATTAACACAATTATAATGTATTGAATCCATATTCAATAAATTAACTCAAACATATCCTCTCTTATTACCTTATGGAGATTATCGATGGTAACATGCTTCTTTTCAGCATGAATTTTAATTATTGTTGCTGTTCTTGTGTGATTTTTTGTTCTGACCTCATGACTTCTCAGTTTTTAAATACTTATAGTTTTTAAACATTTAATATCAGCTTTTGTACTGATCATAAAGTCGTTAATTTTGAATGAGACCATTAGTTCGACACTGACAGTACAAGTGAATAAATACAGAGAAGACTCTGCTGGCGCATTAGATACTATGTGCTATATATTTGGTTTATTAAGCATATTTATATAAGCTTATCAAGCAACAGGATTAACAAGTCCCTCCGAGATTAGCATAATCTGAAAGAACAATACGAAAATTAGCATTTCGACGTTAGTTTTTAAGCAAATTTTGCATAGCTACAGTTGGATTAAGAGTTTGTTAGATGTTTGAACGCTGCGTTTTTAATGGGAGTGAAGCTTAATATTGTAAGTTAGACAATTCTATGTTCAATATAAATAGACGATGTTGAATCATTTGGAATACTGGTAAATTTAATTTTACGGAAATTATATACTTTGACATAGTTAGTGCACAATCAGGCATCTATATTTATGAACTTTGAAAGCAGAAACTTCAAATGTGGTAGAAAATTTGCCATACCAAAGTATAGAATGAGTTCTTTCGATATTGTTGTTCTGACGGTGACTGTGGTATTTTGTTCAAACATAATCAATAGTCATGTGTGGTATCATTTGCAAGGTCTTTTGCCTCAATATCAAAAAAAAGAAAAAAATAAATATATATATATATATATAT
>MU182143.1:323146-363320 GCA_016904865.1 Pissodes strobi
GCGGGATGCCCTCGGACACAGCACAAAGGGCGCCCGCCTACCTGACGATTATAAGCAGTCAAGACCTAAACTTAATCTCTCTTAATTGTAACTGAACTCTCTTCCCACGGTTGGAATTGCTTGAAATTGCATATCTTAAAACAACAACGATTCAGCAAGCAACATACAGAGAAGTATTTGAAATTGATGAAGCTGCGCTACGTGACGGTGTTATCGGTTTCAAAGAATTAAAGTGTTTTTATTAGAGCGGATCAGATTTCATGAACGGAAATTTGGCTATTAATTTTATCTTGAAAGATTAAATAAAATACTGGATTTTACGAATAATGTGTTTACCCTGCAACATTCTTCCCCCCCCCCCCCCCACCACCACCCCCTTGAAGTACTGGCTTCAACAGATTATCTTTTTGATTGTCCTCGAAGGGCAAAGGACATAATTTTGTCCTTCCGTTCTTACTTTTGCCATCCGAACATTTCCATCCGAGCCCGTCACAACCTCTATAATACGTGCCAATGGCCTTTTTAAAGGTGGCACATTGTCTTCTTTCAAAAGTACAATCGTATCTTTATTTAGGTTCTTTGTCGAGTAGAACCATTTTGGTCTGTTTTGTAATCTTGTTAGATATTCTATCGACCATCGTTTCCAAAATTGCTGTTTTATTTTTGAAACTAATTGCCAAAAGTTTAATCTATTGTCTGGTATATTAGATAGATATAGATAAATCCCTTTCTGGATATGCGGTTAAGGGTTCCCCTATCAAAAAATGAGCCGGTGTTAAACAGTGTAAATCGTTAGGATCAGAACAAACTGGAAATAGGGGCCTTGAATTTAAAATAGCCTCTATTTGTGCTAAAACAGTTGTCATTTCTTCAAATGTCAGAATCAAATTACCTACTATGCGACGAAGGTGATATTTTATGGATTTGATCCCCGCTTCCCACAATCCCCCCCAATGAACACTAACCGGTGGAATAAAACGCCACTGTATTTCCTTATCTGCCAAAAAATTATGAACGGTGTCTATATTGAGTTTAGATTTAAAAAATAAATATACCTCTTTAAGTGCGATATTAGCCCCTTGAAAATTCTTAGCATTATCACTATAAATAGTATCTGGACATCCCCTTCTAGCAATAAAACTTTTAAGTGTATTAATAAAGGCATCTGTGCTGAAACAACTGACTAACTCTATGTGAACAGCTTTGGTCACCATACACACAAATAATGCAATATATGCCTTGGTGACAGTTGATTTTCTAAGCCTGTATTGTTTTATTTCAAAGGGCCCACCGAAATCGACCCCCACTTTCAAAAAAGGTCTTGCAATTGAAACTCTGTCCAATGGAAGGGAACCCATGAGTTGATTTAATACCTTTGCCTTGAACCTATAGCAAGCAGTACAAGCCTTAATAACAGATTTAACAGCTATCATACCATGAATCGGCCAATATCGCAATCTTAAATTTGCCAATACAGCTTGAGGACCAGCATGGCACAACTTTTTATGTTCTAACTGAATAAGCAAATTAACAATGTGGTGTTTATTTGGTAAAAAAATTGGAAATCGTTGATTAAAATCTATATTTGCCTTAGATAGCCTACCATTGACCCTAAGAATTCCTTCCTTGTCTAAAAATGGATTTAGACATCGTATTTTGCTATTTTTTTAGCCCATTTTGTATTGTTTCATGGTCATGAGATGCTAACAATTTAATTTCGCCTCCAACACACTCAGATTGGACGAGTAGAATTATTTTATGAAGAGCACCTTTTAACTCATCAACTGTAAGAGGTCCGCGAATTCGATTTTTCCTTGCAAACCTTAGACAATATTCTACAGTTCTGTTCAATCTGTTGAAATTTGAAAACCTATGCCATTCAATCAATGGTTGAACCTTTACTTGAGAGAGTGCAACTTTTCTCTCTTCTGGTAATGTTTCCATTTTTATCAGCTCATTAGATTCAGAATAAATCATTTCAGAATTTTCAAGAAATGAGGGACCGTGCCACCATAATTTGTTTGACAAAATATCTGAAGCTGACATGCCACGAGATGTATAATCAGCAGGATTGTCCCTAGAACATACATGTTTCCACTCTATATTTACAATTAATTCGTGTATTTCCGCGACTCTATTGGCGACAAATGTAGTTCATCGTGTTGGTGATGAATTTAACCAAGATAATACAATACTGGAATCTGTCCATAAATAAACCTTTGAAATTTTTAACTGAATTATTGGTAAGACCTTGTGCATTAATCTTGCTAAAAGCAATGCTCCACATAGTTCAAGCCTAGGCATGCTTATAGTTTTTAATGGAGATATGCGCGACTTTGAACATATAAAATTTATTGACGAGGTTTCATTTGAATATAGTGCTTTCACATACACACATGCGCCATAAGCTGACATCGAGGCATCTGAGAACCCATGCAATTGAATCTCAGTTATCTCAAATGGTTTGAATAACCAACGGGGAATATTTAAGTTGGATAAATGATGAAGATCATTATAAAAATTAGCCCACTTCTGTAAAATGGTAGGCGGCAATTCATCATCCCAATTGACCTTACTAACCCATATCTCTTGCATCAAAATCTTAACTACAACAACAACTGGACCTACAAAACCCATTGGATCGAACATTTGTGAGATCCGTGATAAAACCAACCTTTTAGTAATTTTTTCTTTATTTTTAACCCCTAAACTGGGTAAGACAATATTAAATAAATCTTGGCTTGTATGTAATCTTAAACCTAATACCTTGTTGGAGAAGTCTGGATCATTCATGTCAACACTTTTACTATTTTCCTTTACGTCCTCAGAAACCAACAACGACATATCATTGGAAGACCATTTATGCAACTCGAATCCTCCGGCCCTTAGCATATTAATTAACTACTCCTTAAGTCCCACAAAGAATATCATCTACATAACTCTGATTTAAAACTGCTTTAGAAGCAAGGGGATAAGTTGATGACTCATCATTAGCTAACTGATTTAAACATCGAGTTGCCAAAAATAGAGCTGAGTTTGTCCCATAAGTCAGTGTTTGAAGTTCTATGATTTTAAATGATAATTTGGGATCATCCCTTCAAAGAATGTTCTGAAGAAAACGTTGATTTGGATTGATTTTTATCATGCGGTACATCTTTTTCATATCTGTTACCAACACGAACTGAAACGATCTAAATCTGCACAGTATCTCAAACAACTCTGGTTGGACAGGAAAACCTTTTAACGTAATCTCATTTAATGCCTGCCCTGATGACGTTTTGTTTGACGCATTAAACACAACCCGAAGTTTGGTGGTTGTTGCCTCAGACCTTATAACACACTGATGCGCCAAAAATACCCTATGTTTATTTATGCCCGAA
This sequence comes from Pissodes strobi, assembly GCA_016904865.1. Classification (NCBI taxonomy): domain Eukaryota; kingdom Metazoa; phylum Arthropoda; class Insecta; order Coleoptera; family Curculionidae; genus Pissodes; species Pissodes strobi. The sequence goes on from MU182143.1 coordinate 326,527, forward strand.
TCACTGAATTTTCCATGCCCCATGGCGACATATGTGTCAATGAATGCCTTATACTCAGAAAAAAGTTCCGGATTTTTATTAAACCTATTTTCCAATCACTTAAACCTCTTAACAGCTGAATCAACAGAATTACCTGATTTTAAGTAATCGTCATTTTTGCGCATAGGCAAATCGACCTGAAAACTACCGTCCTCTAGCCTTTTATGTGTTTCCATGAACAGGTTCTCACATACTTTGTCATCCACTGAGACAAATATTTTATTACTAACCTCTTCTAGCTGCCAAAACCTTGGAATAATTTCATCCATAGTTGGAAAATTAGAACAAAGTAAATTTACATTATTATTACTACTCATCTCACAAAGTATTTAGCAGCACCTCGACAAGAACCTATCGGTGCATTTCCACCAATTAACCACCCCAGTTTGCTATTTTGAAGAACTGGCAACCCTGTTCCTAAGCTTTTCATTTCTGGATATATTAATTGAAAGTATAAATCCACTGAAATGAAAATATCAATGTCTGCAGGCCTACAAAAATATGGATCCGCCAATTCTATGCCGGAAGGAATTTTAATTCGCTTTGTATCAACTAACACTTGTGGCAATTGACTTGTGATTTTATCCAAAATTGCAAATTGCGCATTGATCTGATAATTATTATTGATTTGTGACTCGATTTTTAAATTAACCATTTTATTTATTTGTGTTATCTCCTACTCCCCCGATCTGAAACTTAATTTTATGTGACACTACACCTTTAATGCACGGTTTCTGAAGTACCAGATATCTATTGTATAAAGTTATGAAGCCTATAATTACTATGGTTACAATTGTATTAATAATTGTTGTCATAGGAAATATTTGAAGAATACTTTCAGAAACTGGGCATTAGACGTTTAAATAAATTGAAAGTAACTAAAACTACTTTGAGACCCTGGATCCATTAATGCTCGTGCCTGTACCCTAGATCCATCTGGTGTAATTACATTAACTTGCGCGGTTGCTAATAAAACATGTGACTTTTGTGTATTAGAAAAAACTACAATATTCTGCTGCATCTCACCAAAACATTGATCAGCTTTTATTGCACCCATATCGGTACGATGAGATATGCCTACAAAAATATTATCGTCTTGTGTTTCTTCTAAAATACCTAAATGTGTACCTTGATTTGGATTTGTATGTAATATACCTTTACCTCTTGTATCTTGCTGTAAACCTAAGGGAGACCCATTTCCCTTATTAATTTCTTTATTATATCCATCATTTCCCTTAATTTCTTTATCCTGATGTAATAAAGTGTGATGTCTTCCATTGCATACCTGACATTCCTCCGACAATGTCAAACATTATGCCCTTGACCCAAACACTTATAGCATAGATTGTTAAGTTGGACAATATTTCTTTTTTCTGTTAAAGGAATTCCGGAAAATTTGAAACATTTAATCAATCCGTGCCCCTCCCTATTACAAAATTTACATTTAATTTTTTGGTCAGGTAAATTTTGTTGACCTAAAAGTGCAGTTTTAAAAGTTTTACCTTTGTAATATCTTAAATTTGTGCCCTCACCTTTATAAGAATCAAACTGAATATTTTCTAAAGCAATGCACCTTTTTTCTAAAAAATCTAGAAAATCATCAAGAGTTGGCAACCTTGTAGAAGCCGCAGATGTTTGCTGAGCGGGATTTTTCTCCAACTCGTATGCTTTGTGTGTTTGAAAATCTAATTTCTGTGTAAAAATAAAAACTAGAAGAACATCCCATTCCTTAACTGGCAATTTAAGCGCTTATTACATGTTGCCTAATGTGAATCAAAATGCCCTTAACTGTTTTCCAGTACCTTTTGGTATAGGAGGTGTATTTAGCATATCTTTTAAATGTGCATTTATAACTACCAATTTGTTGTCAAACCTATTTTTTAATATGTCAATAGCACTTGTGTAATTATCATTTGTTAATGGCAAATCGCTAATTAAATTTGAGGCTTCCCCCGACAAAGCATCTTTCAAATAAAGAAACTTTTGTACGTCATTTAAACTTGTGTTGTTATCAATAATAGCCATAAAAAGATCAAAAAAAGTATGCCACTCCTCAATTTTACCCGAAAATGTAGGAGTTCGCAAATTTGGCAACTTAGCATTATTTTGAGCAACCGATGTGCTTACAGGACCGGGTGATTGTTGCAAGTTAGAACTACCCTGAGGATTAACTGTAGCAGACAATTCTTTAATTTTCGCTTTTATTTTAGAAAGTAAATTTAAATATTTTGCTTCTACTTCTTCCATATCTATACTTTCATTTTCATCTAACTCCTCAATACTTTTCTGTATTTCACAATAAGATTCAAAACTTTTTTGCAAATATGTTTCCCTGGTTTCATACTCACTTACATCTATTATGGAAGCTCGATTTTGCACTACAAACGTTTCTAACCTTGTTATTTTGCGTTTAAATACGCCCCTTTGTTTCTTTAAAACATCCATTTTTTAGGTTTTAAATATCTCAACCTAACCTATATAAAATATTATAACTTTATTGTAATCCTAATTATTTTACTCGAACCGAACCTATTAAATATTACACAAATCAGTGCTCCTACCTTTAACTGTACTGACTTACAGTAATAAATCCTTTTTCCATATATCTACCTATTTGCCTTTAAATTTAATTATATTTTTAGCACCTTAACCTTGATTGCTAAATTAATAACCCTATTTATTCAGTGTATCGACCTTTGACTACTGACCTAAGCAAATACTATTTACTACAATAATACTACAAAAATAGTAAACCCTATAAAGTTATTAATCCTTAGCCTTAATACCTTGTGTTACATTAACCAATTTCTAAGCAAGTTAGCCTTTTGTTTTCCTTAAAAATATTGCATAATGTACCCTACTTAACCATAAATGGAGTACGCCTTCCTTTAAAAATATCTTATTTAATAAATGTTTTGTTTAGCTGTTCATTTCCAAATTCACACAAATTATTTACGAGCACTTTGTAGATCTTGCAACAATCACTGCCTTGTTTATATTCATAAATAAATAGGAAAGATCTGTCCTTGTAATGTTAAGCTGAAACCACCTTTGTTTGCAGGACCCATCCAAGTTTTCGTCAACCATAATCCTATTTTCCATTCCAAAACGCCAATAATCCGCTTCGTTTGGACCAAAATATGCCTTCCTAGTGGACTGTAATTTTATTTTGTTCGCCGAAGTTCACAGCTTTCTCGTTTCCCAATTAAAATCCATTTTTTATGGAATTACTGTGCAATCATTTTATTTAAAAGCATTAATAGTACTTTACAAAAATAACAATAAACTTAGTGACTAAAAACAATTGGCGGGATGCCCTCGGACACAGCACAAAGGGCGCCCGCCTACCTGACGATTATAAGCAGTCAAGACCTAAACTTAATCTCTCTTAATTCGAACTGAACTCTCTTCCCACGGTTGGAATTGCTTGAAATTGTATATCTTAAAACAACAACGATACAGCAAGCAACATACAGAGAAGTATTTGAAATTGATGAAGCTGCGCTACGTGACGGTGTTATCGGTTTCAAAGAATTAAAGTGTTTTTATTAGAGCGGATCAGATTTCATGAACGGAAATTTGGCTATTAATTTTATCTTGAAAGATTAAATAAAATACTGGATTTTACGAATAATGTGTTTACCCTGCAACAAATAGGGATAATGATTTCACGTTTCAATAGATTATATTGTATTGTAAATGTATTTACAGTTAACAGCGGTACCACATCATTTTTTGTAGAGACATACCTAGTTGATGCACGTCTTGCAGCATAATTTAGTTGTGTGTTATTTAATAAATCGTTGGTTGTACGGAAAATACATATAACCGTTTTTGTTTTCTATTCTTTTTTTTGTTACTACGCAAAAAGTATATGCCTCGCGAAATGCGACATATTTGACATATGAAACTAAAAACGTAAGCACGATATTGATGGGCAATTTTTAGACATTGCTTTCAAAGTTAAAATAAAGAGGTAAACAAAATTTAAGCTCACTCGAATTTTTTTAGCATATGCTGCTTTTTCTGGCTTAACATAACTAGATTAATAGCTATTTTAAAGCAGAATTTAGTTTTGCTATTTGAAGAAACTGCAGTTTCCCTTTTAATCTAGAATTCCTGTTTCATCATATTATTATTTTTGTATATTCTGATATAATTCAGCAACGTAACTAAAATGTCCTGCGTGTCTTTTAGGTTTTCGGCAATTTCTTGTTTGCTTCTGCCGGAGTTAAGAAAGAAGGGAAATCCACTGAAGCGCAAGACAGGAAAGTCCTGACCATGTATTTTCACATATGATCGTTTTTATTAAGACACTTCAGGTTCATTTGATACAGGATATTGCATTTTCGAGAAATTTTGAAAACCTAATATAGTAACTAGGCTTACATAATATACTTTTTGCCCTTCACAATAGATGTATGGAATATTATTTATAGCAATATTGATTTGGGGTTCTCAAATTTCTAGAGAGCATTCAGGAAGGCTTACTCTATACCCTAAAACTTACCACTTAGCTCTGGTATAGAGTAAGCCTCCCTGAATGCTCTGTAGAAATTTGAGAACCCCAAGTAGCCGAGTGCAGTGTTTCGCGGTCGCATAAAGGGGTTCTGTGTATTATTTGTTTCTATGTTTATTTCACGAGATTAGTATTATAGTATATTTGTATATTCTTATGTATTTTGATAAAATTTTTGTTTGGAAATAAAACATTTGGAGATAAGTTAATGTCTCTGCTACTCCAGATGCCAAATCGAACTAGTGATTGATTGTGGATGATGACGAATATTTAGAATTTTATTCCACGTTCTTCAAGTATTATGCATTTTGAATGAATCAAACCAAGTAGCGAAACTTTGTGACATAATTTAATGTAAATTAATATCTGATTTATTTCAGTTTTTGTTCACTTTAATATTTAGTTATCTATACTTAACAAAAATAACACTACAAATTCTTAAATTTTCACATAAGACCCGAGATTTATTGTTATCCATACTCGAATACTTGATAACCAATAACCTCAAATATCATGTTTATGAGAAAACATCAATGCTAGACGACATCTGCTGAGGTCTAATATCAAGTGCTATATCATTATTCCAACTTAACAAATTCTATCATGACACTTATCCTTACCTATTTTATGGTTTAATGATTATAAAAATAATCGTGCATCAAATGCTTGCAAAAAGTGTGATTTATGCATAGAATGTTTTGAACACCTTGGCTTTTCTTCGTAAATAATCTTCAAATCTCGAGCCCAAAGCAATTACTTTTTAGAACTTCCATGCAGTACTACATCACATTCTAAAACTTCCCATTTAATTTCTCTTTATTATTATTACTACAATTTGCAGATATTATGAACCGAACCAAGGCCTCAGCGCCCTGCACCTTACAGCGTTCAGCAGCTGTATCCCTGGCACCCAGTTCCTCATAGCCCAAGGCAGCGACGTAAACGCCATTTACAAATGGTATAGTCCTCTACATTGTGCGGCGTTCGGCGACAGTCCCGAAACGGCGATGATATTGCTGAACAACGGTGCCAGAGTTCAGGCACGAACCAACAGCCCTACTTACAGCAATGAAAGTGTATTGCATTGCGCAGTTCGAGCGAATGCCGTTGCGTGTGTCAGGCTTTTTACTGTAGAAGGTGGGTTCAGTTTTTGAATTTTATTTCGACTTTAGAATTGATATTTCTGTGAATACTTTTAGTCAAACACACCTTATTATGAACATAGCTTTAACATTTTTTGCACAGTACGATAACCGCCTAAAGAGGTGACGACAAATCTTTGTTACTTTAATTATTTGAGATTTCCAATTTTTAAAGGAAAAAAACCAGCAAATCCGAGTTTTACCTTTCCACTATTATTCTTCTTTGAGTTATACAATTTATAATAAAATTTAGATAACTTAAAACACCTAAAGAATAAACCAGAAATCGATCACTCAAAAAAAAGTGTATAACAGTGAAAATATATCGAACTTAACTATAAACAATAATTGGCTGTGTACCTACGCGTGTACAAAAATTATTATATTTGCTACTCCTCATGCAGTCACTCATCGGAGGTATAGTCTGTAAACCGAGCGTTGATCGTTACGTCATAAATCCTGACGTCAGATCAGTTTTGAAGCATGTCCTGAATTGATTCACAAGAGTCTTGGGAGGAGCATAACTTACCCTTCGCGCATGATCCATTTCGTGTCGGTAAAATAGACGGCTATTGTCGATCTCGAATGTGAGGTTAGATAGGACGCTGCATTCAAAACCAAACCAATAACAAACAACATGTCATGCTCATGAACTGGTGACTCGTGATTCACAGATTTAATTTAAAGAAACTAACCGATAAATATGTCTTTTTTCACTCTGGTAAGATAATATTTGGATCTCCAATATGAATATTTTAATTTTATGGAATCTACTTTGTTTTAGGTGAAGAAAAAAAGTCTTGTGAGGTTTCTAATAGGAACTTAAATTAACAACACAATACAAACAGAAATATTCTAGTGTTCTAGTAAAATTCCAGCAGAAATTCTTAGATATACAGGGGTCTTGTTATCTTGTGTGAATGAAAACATATCTAAAACCTGCGAAATTTCGAATAATAAGTGGAATCTTTGCTACGAGAAAAGTTATGTAATTATGCATGTGATATGTGGTTAATTGAAGAAACATTCAACTCAATTCAAAAGCAACGTACTGTGAAACAAACTTGGCCGTGAGAATAGTGTATACAAAATCACAAAGACAATTTTAATATCAGATATGCAACTGAAACGTGATTTGGACCTTTTCTTTACCAATTAATTTTTATTTGTCATACGATTGTGAACTTGTAAGCATCTGTAAAGTGCAGAAAACAAATTAATAAAAGGGGAAATTTACCATTGCAGTAAACTTTGGCATATATTTAAATTTGACTCTAAATGCAATTTTATTCTTTGGTTAGCTACGGTTTTTGTTGTCTTATCATTTGATTATGCATTTCACATTATAGCAATTTCTGTAGTTAATAAAACTGAAAGACCTCAAACATGTAGCTTTTCTTTAGTTTTATACATGTAGGTCAGTAAGTTTTGTTTATAATTTATTTGTGTTATGCAATGGGTCAAACGCTTAGATTCGTAAAAATTTATTTAATTTTTGTACAAGTTTTGCTTATTATGTAGCTGTAAATATCGCCATTACGGCCTTAGTTCAAACTTTTAATAATATTTATGCTATTTTTAACATAGGGCATCTCCTGACCTATAAAATATATTAAATGGGCGACGGCATAGCATAATATTGTATTTGAGTCTGTTGTACTTCAGTTATAACCAAAACTAACTAAAGTAACTTTAACAAAGTAAAGTAGATTGACACCATAAAATAAAACAAGTATGAGAGAAACCGAAAACAATGCTAATTTATTTCCAAGGAACGAATAATAAATAGTAATAATTCACTCATTATAAAAAATCATGTTTTACGAAAGGGGTCATAGTATCTTCTGTGCTTATGAGCACACTGTTTCCTGCTCATCGCTAAAATAATACTCATCATCATGATCCGAGTGACAAGAATTGAGATCGATAATGACCGGTAATATATACAAAGCATCTCTCCTTTTTCCAGTCCTCGCTAATTGTATTATAGCATTTGTGTGATGAACATAATTTCTCCATATTTTTGGTGTAATCTAAAACAGATTCTCTTATAAAATAGCAATATCTAAAAGTTGGACCAGATTCTTACCTTTTGAAGTGCTTCATTCCACAAATTTAAAACATCTTCGCTTGTGACAGGATGTATCGAACTCATACATCTGCTTGTGACAGCATGTAGCGAACTGATACAAGCTTTGGAATAATGCTTATATTCTGACCATACCATCTCAATAGGATTATATTAGCAGATCAGTAGTATCTGCACTATGTCAATATTCATCAGATTCGTTTGCAGTGAATGCAGTGTGAGATGTTCGACTACAATAAAACCGAAATAATGAATAAATTATTTAAAATAATGAAAAATTAAATGCAGATTACCTTTCCCATACATGCTCTCCTTATAGTATGGCCATGAACTTTGTGAAGAGGCTCTCCATGAGAGGAAATTATAGCAACATTTGCCTTGGTTTTAAAATCAACAAGTTTCTAGACTGCTTTTCAATGCATTCTTTGCACAGTGGCTGACGATATTCCTAAAGCATCAGAAACTCTCTACAACAAATAATCCTACTCTTTATATATTGTAAAAACTGCACTTTTGTATCAACTTACATTTGGTATATACTGCACTCATGGGTAAAAGCGTTTTTCCTGTAACTTTAATAGCAGAAGCAACATTGGAAGAAGCAATTAATGAGATTTAAGGATAAAAAAGCTGGAAAATAGCAGTAAAGAAAGAAAACAACAAGAGGGCCAGCACAATACCCTGCGTTATTTTTCTAAGGACTGGTTTTGACGATTGTCCCGAGGAGGAGAAAAACTCTCGGCAAGATTTAGCAGTAAAATTTTCTCTTCATTTTAAAACTGTCTAAGTATTGACTACATCCTCAACTAGTGTGAAAATTTTTCTTAATTTAGACAATCTACGGCTTCTGTCTGACGAAGGTGAACATCCAGAAATCGATTGTTGCGAGTACAGTAGTCAGAGACAAGGGTTGAGACACTCAACTATTTGTTAAAATATTATCCCATTCTATGCACGTCTTTGTCTCGCATGATGAAAGGTAAACGTAGATGGCGCTGGGGAATTTTCCTGCAAAAATTTGAAATAATTGCATTTTATGTTACTTTATTAAATAGCGATTTCTATTGGAAGAGTTAGTGCGCACTGTTTCGTCTCTGTTTACTGATGTTGGTTAATGAAAAATAGGGATACGCTCAGTGCACACTAACTCTTCCAATTGAAATCGCTAAAATTATTTATTAATGTTTATATTATATAATTAAAAATCAACCTAGAGATATAAAGTGAGTGCACTTATGTTTTGGTGTATTTTATTGTTGACAATATTCTATATCTTTTTAACAAATCAAATTAACCGAACTAATGTAAGTCTACTTTTCAGCAAAAATATAAGTAAATGGTCAAAATGTTTATTTGAGCTACATTTTTGTAAAAGTGGCGGAAGAATCTAAAAGTGCATAATAAAAACAAGTTTATTTGATCCATATTTTAAAGAACGCTGACATAAACAATAACATGTATTTCACAAATGACATTTAATGTGAGAGTGCAACAAAGGATCACAGTAATTTGTAGCATCTCGAACTTCGCTTAAATAGAGTTAGAGCACCATCAAAAGTCCACCGTCTCCCTTTTGCTGATTTGCCTCTAAACCACCGTATCTGTGACACCATAAAATCTGCTGTAAACAAATTTCATACAGCATTTGAATCTGCCAGAATTGGCAAGGATTTTGGAACTTGTTGCTTCCAGTTCTAAAAAAAACAAAATATTTAAATCTAAATGAAATATCATCTTTTGAGAAAATACCTAACCCCTTTCAAATTTAATGTAGCTATCTACTATACGTAGTTTTGACAAATTGCTTTTATAATTTGTATTACCAAAAGTGTTAAGAAATGCTATGTTAGGGAAGATACTAAGAAGTTTTAGTCTGGAAGTAGAGTTCAATATCAAATAAAATGTTAATAATATATATACGGGCAAAATCGTTATTGAAAGTTTACCTAAATAAACAGACTAAAAAGCAGTATTCCCACCGGGATAAATTGTCTGGAAATCACATAATAAAGTTGTTGTGAAAAGTTACAACAATTTTATTTATTAATGCTCTTTGAAAATATTAATATTATTTTGCCCTTAAAAACATTCTCGAGCATTATGAAAGCTATAAAAACTCTAATTTATTAACGTTTATCTGAAGCCTGACAGGTCACTTTGACCGTTCTCGGATTTCCGTCTGTTTCTGGTTAGTTGCATTTTCTAATCTCTGTGTTGATGTGTTAATGATTCTTTATGTATGTGCGTGGGAAGAGGGAAAGAACCAAAAAATTCTATTAGTCAGAAGTTAGTAAAAACCACGTAAGGTCTACGGGATCTCGAGCCTGTAGTTGCCCTGCCTTGTTTTTATAATGCCATAATAACAAAATAGCCTTTGAGCCTTGTGTTGCTCTGCTCTAATATTATGCTCTAAAGTCGCATCTCGGAACCCCTAAATTACTCTGTTGAAGTTCTCTCTGCCCTTTTTATATTGCTCTGTTTTTTACTTAAATGTTATCGCGAAAGTTTGGAAGTATTGGAAGTCAAAGTGTATTTTGACCACTTACAAGCAGTTCTCTAGATGGTTCTTTGTTATAGTTAGTAAGAAGAAACGCGTAGTGATCAGACTGATTAGTGATTAATTTAAGGTTGTTTTTAATTTATTTTTTAACGCATTGGTGTGGATATTTGACACTAAGTGTGTCGGACTAAGAGTAGATTTAAGTACAAACATTTGACTAGCTCATACCAATACATAAATTTTCTTTTGTACATAGACGTTTCGTTTTTATTAATTAACATCAAAATTAATCAAAGTTGGACTTTAGTATTTAATGTGAATTAATGTAACTTTTCCTGATATAATAAATTTAGCCTATTGCTGTGGTCCTTCGAACATTTAACCAGAACCAGTTACGCGGTTCTATGACATAACCCAAGTGTTATTCCCCCCTTTGTGGAGGAGTAAGAAGCAACATCCACTCCCTAACAAAGGTCACAAAGTAGAAACCACAAGTCAAAATAAATACATTCCTGTCTCTGTAAATACTAAAAAATGGCCGATGCATCATCTATCAGACAAGTTTTTCCGCAGCGTTGCCACGTCTTATTTATCGATTTATTTTACTACTTCTGTCACTTACTCTTTGCTTGCGTTAGATAAGAGTAAAAAATAATTATTTTACTGGACTATATTGGGATGTGTTACATTTGGCATTGTTGTATATTTAGTTCTTAGCGCCATCTTGGTATCCACCTTCCATTATGTCAGAAAAGGATGAGTTAAAGCAGAATCAATGTAATAGATAACGACGAAACATCCCGAAACAATAGGAATAAATTTTCTATTAAGTTGAGTGTCTCAACCTTGTCTCTGCAGTAGTGTAAATATTTGGATGGTTTTGATACTCGTATGATGCGGAATCGGATAAAATAATATTCAAATTATTGATCGGATTATATATAATTCTCATGAATGAAATGAGACACCTTCCGGTTACCATCACACCACGCGACATTAAACTATTATTACGAATTACATCTCCATTTCGAATTGAATTTGAAGTCTGTAACAACGTAATTTATTCTCTCCATCATCTTTCACTTAGTGAAGAGCGTACTAATAATATTAAAACAATTCAAATTGTTTAAGAAGGAAATCAAGAGGCAATTGATTGATTTGGAATTATATTGTCGGCTATTATTTATTTTCTAGGCGCTGATGTCGGCGAAGTCGAATTCTCCGGCATGTCTCCTATTCACTTGGCTGCTGAACTAGGTCACGCGCAATGTTTAAAAATCATGCTGGAAACCAAAGGAGTAAATGTTAATGCACGGACGAGGGAAAAAGAACAAACACCCCTCCATCTCGCTGCCGAGGGAGGTAACGCGGAATGTATTGACATCTTGTTAGACAGAGAAGGGAACGCCAATGTGAAGAACTATAGGTAAGCAAATATATTTTATGGGGATTTACTCACTACTAATATTTTAACTCTTATTTGGCACCTTTATGAGAGTTAAATCCTAGACGCGTATCAGACTTATTATGACTAAAATGTGCTTTATTTATCACTAGTTTTTAATTACCGCACTGAAATATACAAGACTATGTGATGTTGATATTATTGCAGGCTGAATATCTTAAGACTTAATAGTTAGTCTGTTGGTTCTAACCGCACATATTTTTATTTTCCTCTTCTTCCAGTGTCAGAAGAATGTCGTAATGCATTATATTTATTTTTACCCAATTTTAAAATCCATCTCCATCATTTAGTGAATATTTTGAAAGCAAAGAAATATGTTCGATACATAAATCGATAGTTTATTAACATCTAAGTAAATTGCCCCATAAATTTCTGACAGGGAGCAAATATATAATACAAAATACAAATAAAGTTAATTAATTATACCCAAAAACTTTTACTGATGCGATCTTGTTGTCTAGTTTTTCAGTAAATGTTCAAATAAGTTTCCGTTCTGTTGAATGCATAGTCATAGTATCATTCATAGATCGTCTTCTTATGGTCTGCGAGATAGGAAATATTTGAAAATTATTCTCTCTTATCTTAAGTTGATTCTTTCCATACGTTTTCTCTACTAATCAAATTATTGATAAAGTGTTGAGGTATTGCTTCCCAAATTGCTTGCAGCTCATTTGCCAATTGTGGTAAAGTTTGGGGAGTCTGCAGGAGTGGGCTCAATTGCCTGGACATTTCAGCCCAAACCTGCTCAATGCAAATCATGTCTGGTGAACAAGGTGGCCACTCCATTCTCATAATCTCATGCTGTGGGGACGGGCATTATCATTAATAAAAACAAATCTATCGCCTTGTTAGGCTTTTACTGTCGTTCTAATAGGCGCAAAACCTTCACTACAGCTTAGAAGGAACCGAGAGTGAATAATCTCAAATTAAAAGAAAAATTTAAAGTTGGAGAATTTAAAATTAAAACTGTATGAATTTACGAGTGCCGATACATAGGGTAGAACCAATTGTCGACTGAGCGTACAAATTAGGCCCTAGCTCAAATGTCAGAAAGTAGGGGTTGGTTTTATTACAGTGACTCTATACAAGACAGTGGCGACAAGCAGCAATTGAGCTCCGCCCATCCGAAATTAGGAGGCAAAATTTATGGCGGGTTTGTATTATTAGCATAGGATATTCAGATATTTTCATTCAAATTAATTATTTTCCAGACATCGACCAATAAAATATGATATTAAAATCATAAAATAGTTAGGTTTTAGACCATTAATTATTCAAATGAACCAATTTATTATTTATTACACTTATCATAACACATTATGTTAATATAGAGGTGCTTACAACTACAAGTTTATTATAAAGTATAATCAGCGGCAGTCTTACTTGCAAGTTTATCAATATTCCTTATTTTCCTTGAATACATTTTTAGTCTAAACAAAACAATTTTTTTGCAATCATTTCTTTGAAATATCTAAATCTAAACTAATCATTTTCTCAACAAAAAAAATGTACATCTATATTTTGACCTATTACAATTGGGATATATTTTTGAAATATAGTTTCCATGCTAACTAAACAAAAATTCTATTTCAGTACAGAAAAAAAACAAAGTATTTCCTTTAAACATCTCGATGTTTACAAACTTCGAAAAGTTTTTATTTTATATAGAGGTCTTTTTAATGCTACAACTACGTAAACAAATATTGCAAGTTTTTGATGTTCGTTTAATAATTTGCATTAAAAATTTCGCAATGTTGCATAATGAATTCATGCCACTGTAATTACGATTAGGCCCAGAAAAATTATGTTTTTGGGTATAGACACTTCGCTATAACTTCCATCAATTTAAAACACATAGACACAGATACTAAAGTTTTATGTTGTTATAAAACTCGTTAAATGTTTTAACCACACTCTATTTACAACAAGCTAAAGTTACACCAATAATTACGTTCTTGTAAGGCAAAAAGGGACAACCAGAACACGTTAACAAGAGGTAAACAAAGAAAATTTTGCCTCGTCCGCCATGATGAGGCAAACTAGCCCGCCCAATAAAAATCGATACATCGATTGTCGCCATTGTCTTGTATAAAGTCACTGTGGGCTTTATTTATTTAAGGGGCCAAGGGCTTGTAGACGGCACAAGCGAGAAATACCCCAAAGTTGAAATATGGAACTCGTTTTAGCTTAAGCTTCGCGGCCAAATAAAAAGATAACCAAAATATTTTTTTTCCTATCAAGAAAACCGATCAATAAAACAACAAAAATAAGTTAGAAAATTAGATCCGATTTAAATGCCAGAAATTTATCAGTTTTAACAGTAGAAAAATAATTACTCAAACATTAATCAAAAGTAAATTCAGAAAGTTTCAACTATTGAGCGCAAGTAAAAAATCATACCTACCGCGTTTAGCGACCCTCTCCTCTGGAACACCTATCAAAAGATAATCGAATAAAACAGGTAAATAGACAAACAAAGAATCGGTTTATTACCAAAGAGAACTGGTTGATTATAATCGTGCTATAAAGATAAAAAAACTACTGAGTTGAAATGTCGAGTAAGTTAGAACAAAAAAAAAACTACTAATAATCGTGATACCCCGGCTACTTGGTCACTTCACGAAAAGAAACAAATGATTTGACTAAGCAAATGCTCGAAATATTGACTGTACGCAGGATTTAAACGTCTGAGTCAACCAGTTGTTGACGTATAGCTAAAGAGAACTTATTTTCGGAAATAATGCTATAAAACATTATATATATAACCGGAGCAAACCAATTGCGCAATTATCACTTTTAATAAGAAAAATTCGAGTAACAAAAATAAATAATCACAAAGTCGCTAAATACCAAATCAGGATTTGTTTACACGGTGTTATGTTACTAACTAGATATGCCTATATTTATAGGTATCGGTTACAAAGCACTGGTAACGGTCGCGTAATTAAACTGACCAGTATGACTAAGCGTTATTGAAACAATCCAAGCGATCAAAATTTAATGAGTAAAATGTTTTACATTAAACGCAAATACTCCAAGTCTAGGGTAGCTTACTTGTGACGGAGTTGTTTCCAAAAGTTAGTGAAAGAAAATAAGACAGTTTAACGAATAACGCAAAGTCCACTAGTCCACAATATCCATATAAAGCACTCCAAACACAGGTATTTAAGATTAATGCCTGTGAAAAAAATACAACTTATAAAGTTATTGAATTTAGTTAATTGAAAGTCCAATAAGAGAAAACTAGCATGTTTTAGCTAACACAGTTGACCAGATATATTAATATTCAGTCCGAAATTATACTTGCTGTAAGTTTAAAGCAATCAAGCAAATTTTTAGGTAGAAAAAAACATAAGCCAAACAAAAGGTTCTTCAGAAAGATATCTTATTTAATAAAGAAGAATTATATTCGTTAGGTAGAAAGGGAAAAATTAAAGGCTCGTAAGCAAACTAACTCGGTATACACTAACCAGCAATTAACGAAAAAATTTATATAAAAGAAAACAGATTTCTTACAATGCGAAGACAGCTGCTTCAGTAGAGACTGATCACAGAAATCAGCTACTTCCTCAACCGAAGAAGGGTACAAGGAAGGAAGGGATTACTCTACGTGTAGTTAACTCGGTCAAGAAAGACCAGCCCAAGACTTGACTCTTAGTTAGGCGTAGTAGAACTTGCCAGTAGAAGTACACCCGACGGTAGAACCCTGCGAAACATCAATATATTCAAGGTTCCGCATATAACTCATAATCAATAAAAAAACACTTAACTCAAAGCAATTAAAATAAATTAGCAAGGGGGAAAATCAGAGAGAAAAAGTAAATCTCTTTATCTGTGAAAGGGTCTGTCGGCTGCTTAAGGCTGGAATCACCAGGCTGCTTCAATAAATGGAAGAAAGGGCCTCTGTAAGGGAAATTAAAAGGAATTAGAGTCCATCCACATGGCTCCACAAAATGGTCGACACTCACAAAAAAAAACGAAGTCAACTCACCTGACAAAAAACAGTACCAAATGCCGTTACGGAATGAGTTTCAGGTACCAAACAACAAACTAATTAAAGGTAAGGTACAGAGGCAAGGCTTGAAAAACTGGGTCGGTTGGAAAATCCCACAAGAGGAAAACTAAATCACACTTCCAATCGACACCAACCACTTTGAAAGGCAAACGAACGTAGAGTAACCTGCAAGACAATTTCCGGAAGCAAAGGAACTTCCTCCAAAATTCTCCCTACTAAAAATTACAACCGACCAACAGAAATTTATCCATACATCACACGATCAACATATGTCACATTCAACGTGGAATAATCTTTCCACCCCCCCCGCTACCGAAATTATGACTGACAACAACTACGCATCGCAACCAAAAATTGATAACGAATCAAAATTCAATACGCAAAAATCAATAAGTTCCAACATTGCGCACGAGGTTGAAGACCACCGGTGACATAGCTATATTCACGGTTTCATAGCTTTCCGGAACCGGAAGCACTAGAAACCACCGACTTTACTCTCGGGGTCCCTACGCGCCAAATTCAATTCGTTCAAAATTGAAATTTGTTTAGCGACGCAAATTTTATTTACCATTGAATCGGACCAAAGCAACGTCGGGCGATGCGGCGCGCGATCGGGCGAAACTACGAGGGCATTTCGCAAACATACATAATTGCACTTGAAACGCTAAAGGGCGTCAGCGGTTTTTAAATATTTTCGCTTTGAAATACAATCGCAAAATCGGCCCGTGACAGCCTATTGCACCAGCAACTGGCACAATTATCGGCTCTATAATCCTGTAGCGATATCTTACGGCAGTCATTGTTTCATTAAGTAAAACTACTAAGTCAGTGCGGCCATTATAACATATGCCTCCCCAGACACAAATTGACCCGCCTCCAAAAAGAGTGATCGAAGCCATTAAATTTTCATTATATCGTTGTCCTCTTTCTCTCCATACCAATATTCGACCATCACATGTATACAAACGATATCTTGACTCATCGGAAAAGAGACAATGCCTCCAGTCTTGGAAATTCCATTGGCTGTGTTCTATCGCCCAACGATATCTGCGTGCACGCTGCTCCGCTGTCACCCGCGGGTGTGTAGCGCGTCTTCTTGCCCTTAAATTACATGCATACAACCGTCTTCTGACAGTTTAACTTGAAATCACTCTTCCAGTAGCTTGCCTGAAGAAGCTATTAATTCTTGACGCTGTGTATGTTCTGTTTCTTCTTGCCGTCGCCAGGACTATTAAACGGTCTTGAGTATGGGTTGTGGCTTTTTCTTGTCCTCCCCCATGTGTGTACGCTGAAGATCCAGTCGATAAATATCGATTCCATGCTTGACTTACAACGCTTTGCGACACATTAAGCCGCGTAGCCACTTCTTCTTTAGACAAACCTTCACGTCTTCAACGCAGTAATTGCTCAAGCTGCACTGATTCTAATCGTCGTAAATGCATAATTTTAATGCAAATAAACAGTTTTAATTACAACCACTGTAATAAAATGTTTACAAGCACTATACTAAGAGTAAAACGTTATCATTTTCAAACCACATTCCTACATGTATTCGCCAAAGAGATAACAACGCAAATAAAGGAAAAAAAAAACATGTAAAAAATTTTCGCTATAAATTGGTTTTCACAGCGTACACAGTTTGTTTCGGGATATTTTTAAATGCAAATTTTACGAGAATAAAAAATATCCACTCCAATTGTTGAGCAGTGTATAATCGCATTCGCGTACAACACGTCTAACAGCCCCTCCAGGTCATTTTGAACAACACTCAAATAACGCTTAGCATTAGGCAGTAGTTTGGACAAACGTTTAGGGATATTGCCAAATTTTCGATGCGATACCGTGCATGCGTAATATGGCCAAAATATCGAAATTATCCATGTCTTTCCGTTCTAGCGAAATTCCTTCAACGCCTCGGTGGTGTAGTAGGTAGAGGTTTTGCTTGTCATTTCTGCGCTGCGGGTTCGATTGCCGTCGGTCGCGACAGATGTTTTGTTTACCTTTTTTTTTAAGGTTATGTTTGTTTTTAGCCTTTGGTTAATTTGGTTAGTTCTTGCTGATTGCGCCCCCGTAGCGAGCGAAGCGAGGGGAGGACCATGCAAATCCATAAAAACACCCTTTATTCTTGTTTCGCCATTGCGCATGCACGGTATCACATGGAAAATTTGGCCCTATCCCTAGACGCTTGTGTAGTTTGGGAGTATAACTGTCTCATTCCCTATGTTGCCTACCCATATATTGATAGAAAACCTATGCTGGAATAAGAGTATCAGACCATAAGATAGTTTTGCAGTTTAGTACAGAAAGCACTCCAATACAACGATAACCGCTTCTCCTGCAGAGATGTGCAAAGCTCGAGTCTAGCGACATATTACAGGTTCAGACTCTCTAGCGACTGTTCCCTCGTAAAGAGAGTCCAGAGTGCATTATTGAATACTTCTTCGATATATAGAAAGGTTGCCAACGCAATCTTCTTGTTTCCAGATATTGGGTGATTTATGTTTGAAGTCTATTAATTACTATTACTAGCTTGGGGAGTCATATTTCATTATAATACACGGATTGTTTTTAATTTGATAGCAGCAATGGATGACGTATGTAAAGTAATTCGAAAGACGTTTTTAATGGATGCATATAAAAAGAGATATATAGTAAAACTATAAATTATATTGTATGCAGAATATCAAAACTTGTCATAGTATTGATAATTAGAAAAGTATAAACTATTTTATTAGTTAGTTAAGTTACATGTTTATTTAAGGTTACAAACTCCTCTACATATGGCGGCGAGAGCTCAATCGTACGAGAGTGTAGAACTGCTTCTAGAAAAGGGAAAAGCTGACCCGAATATACCAGATTGTGATAAAAGGATATCTCTGCATGCAGCTGTGGGAAAAACGGCTAGATCCTATGACATAATAGAAATTTTAGTTTGGTATGTAGTGATTTGGAATCTAAAAATCTTTAGTTTAAATCCCAATTGTCCTAGAAAATGTGCTTAGCTCTGCAAAATATTGATAATATGCCTAACTGAGCACTAGCTCAATTTGACTTGTAGTCAGTTACAGGTCGAGAGTTTCAGTGTATTATCATCCTTTTCTAGAGCTTGATACTATTTTTAAGCCTGTACATTTTATTGAAACATCTGCAGAAGCACATAGTGAAATACGTGGCGTGTATTTT
This sequence comes from Pissodes strobi, assembly GCA_016904865.1. NCBI lineage: Eukaryota > Metazoa > Arthropoda > Insecta > Coleoptera > Curculionidae > Pissodes > Pissodes strobi. Next base: position 345,479 of record MU182143.1, read on the forward strand.
CGACAGTTGCGTATGTTGTTATCGTTCTCCATCAGGAAACTTAGGTGTGTTTGTGGATTCAGTAAGCACTGCGCTCTCTGGGGTTTAAAAGGATGGCAGGTATCTGCTTGTTTTGGTGGATAGTATAGGTAATATCTCTAAAAAACAACTGTGCCGCCTATTTGATTTCTTCTTGTTGATACGTTTGTATCAACCAAAATTTTCACATATACTCGGATAGTCATACTATTTCATCAGCCACATACTATGTTGTTTGGGTTAGTTTGGGTAACTTGGTTCAGTATCACCGATTACTTTAAATAGTAGTATGGCTGGCCCAATAGGTCGAGAAGAGTTGCTAAAAGTGTCTTTAGGGCTAAAAAACAAAAACTCTTTCGGGTTTGACGATCTTGATTATACAATACTGTAAAGAATTAAAAACTACATTTTTCAATCTCACAGCTTTAATAAATTGAAGTGTTACTAAAAGCCGCTAATGTTATTTCAATTGATAAAAATATTGACTGTCACAATGACAGAAACTATCTACAAATATCAATACTTAAGCATTTTCTTTAAAATATTTGAAAGAATTGTTTATGCTAATTGATACATTTTTTAAACATATACAATGTCAACGTGGATTTTCAAAAAAAAAATCAGTTAAATCTGCACTAAACTATATATTTCAAAACATTTATGCATGGTTATATTTTTTATCTTTATATCGCTGTAAAGTATGGTGGTGCACAATCAAAAGCAGGTTAATTGGACCTTGATGTCGCACACTGTTATTCGTGTTATATCTAAATGATGTGCCTTTAAATATTAGATCTGGATATGTAAGAATATGACGGCGGCGGTTGTTGTCACGGCTGACGGTTTGGATGATTTGTGTAGAATGGCGGGTTGTCTGCAGTTAAATGGAAGTGTAGTGTAAGCAGAATGGGTTAATTTTAAATATTGATAAACCAGTCTATATGGATATGTTTAATCCAATTTAATTTATTAAGATTAATTACAAGAGCAGACTTAATAAATTTTTTTTTTGAAACACACACGTCAACCCACAGCTTCCCTTTGCGACAATATTGATTAAGTCTGCTCCGCCTACTTGGCAATACTTAGCTTAAAAAATACTCTCGATACAAAGAGGCTTTTGACGCTATATTACGCATTGGTCTCATTTTCATAAATCACAAAAAGATATTGACACTGATCTTTAATCTTAATCCAGGAGAAATTTATAGGGGATCTTTGGCAAAAATTTACTTTTTCTTGTGTATACAATGTGTCAATAATAATCGATTATTACTTGAAATACCAGGATCTACCAGCTGTCAGAATACCCGTAACAGTCCCAATTCGCCAAAGACATTTTTTTATAAAGTTCCCTCTCTATTACGTTGTAAAACCTTATTCCGCATTGCAGTTTGGGAAAACGTTGCGTGGTGATGAATTTCCTAAGGAAGTGAAATCTGTTAACTAATTGTTATCATTCAGCTACAAACTATACGTTTTTTAACCACTAGGTCTTTGGCTTTTATATAATCTGCATCTCTGGTGTAACCCATATAAGTAGATAATGTTAACTTTTATCCATGTGTGTATGTGTATATAGGTAGATATCTTCAAGTTTACTTGTTTTTTGTACTCTGAGCCATTTACATCTTTGTATTTATGATCTCTTTATTTATTTGCTTATTTTTGATATTGGCAAGAGACTTGACTGGTAAAATGCTAATTGCCTCTCTTAGTATAGTGACTTGAGGGTTCCATACTTCGGTTTTCGAGTCAAATCAAATCCTTTCTAAAGTGGATCGAGTGTGTCAACATTAGTAAATTTTTAAACAGACTCATCTCAAAAAGTCATGCTGACCCCCTCTCCATCCCCCTCAAATTTGATAAGTAGATTGTTTTAGTTGTGTTGTTTTTCTCAAAAGCGGTAAGAGATAGAGTAGTAGTTTTGGTGCCATTAGATAGAGCACAACATTCTGCATAATGACTATGACCATATTTATTTTTTATGTTTTTAAGGTAAAGCCTTAAGTTATTCTTGATAAAAGTTGGTGCTTGGAAAAAAAACTAATTTTGACGATTCTAAATTAAGGATAAGTTATACAGGATACTTAAAAAATAACAAAAATTAATGTTAAAAAAAAACAAAAAATTTTAAATATTGGAAAAAATAAAGCTCCTATTAAGGCAAAAATAAAAGTCAAATGCAATTTTTTCCAAAAGTGCACTGTTGCAGAGAAAATTCATAACAATTATTGAAAAAATTACGAAAAAATCCTCATTTCTTAAATTTGGCCTTAATTTTATCAACAACCATGCACTTTTGGAAAAAATGGTATTTGACTTTTATTTTTGCCTTAATAGGAACTTTATTTTTTCTGCGGAAGGTTTTCCAATATTCCAATTTTTTTGTCTTTTAACCGTAATTTTTGTATTTTTTAAGTACCCTGTATAACTTATCCTTAATTTAGAGTTGTCAAAATAAGCTTTTCCCAAGCACCAACTTTTATCAAGAATATCTTTTTTTCATAACATCAAAGTTTTCCATTTGGTAACCAAATCTGGGCAGACCCTGTATAACATTTTTCTTCTTATCTTTTAAAATAAAGCCACCCGTGGCGTACAAAAAAACTAGCGTAGTTAGAGGAATGCTTAAAAATTTATATTTTTGGTGATATTCCTTTAAATATGATTTATTTATTGTACTGTATGCGTGCGCGTACAAATAAAAAATAATAACAATCAGAAGCATTTTAGTAGGTAATGAAAGTAAATAAGTAAATATTTTAACAATTTTTAATTTCAAAGGTACTTACAGAAACCGTTAAAACTAAAAGTATAAAAAACTAGTGTAACCTCTTACATATTTCATATCTTAAATTAGTTGCAATATTCTACACACAAGCATAGCATAGTGCATTTTAAGTTTTTTAAAAACATTTGCATTTTGGGCCACAAGTTTTACGTTGACATTTTAATAAAATACCGGATGAAACGTTTTCATTTTTCGTAGTCGTCGATACTGGCGTCCATTTATTGTTTTGGACAGTCCATCTCCATTTAAATGGGCATGGAAGTTCTACCACTGGTTGACAGAGCTTACCCCAAACAAATCCTGCTTGAAAAATACATCGCTTAATATGCAGCGCCAAAGCATTCATTGTTGGGGGTAAATTCTCAACGGTTCGGTTCTTTTGAACAAAAAGTTGCATTCGGCAGACATCAATATCTTTGGTTTCAGAATGTTTATCGTACGTTATTATAACCAATTCTGAAATAATATTGAGTTGTTCCGGTAAGTTCTTTTGGATTCAGCACTAAAACAATGAACGTAGGTGTAATCTCCGCAAAAGGTTCCCAAGCTTCCCAGAACTTCTTTTTTCCCTTTCCAAAAAATTACGAGGTGATGTCGCAACCTGTAAATGAGTGAAAAAAAGGGAGAGCCAGACTTTTCTCATTAATTTTGTTAGCAACTTCCATACAAGAAATATACCTTAGGTAAAGGCTGTTACCAGTGCCAAACTCAATCTATACGTCTTGATTCTTATTTTGATACTGGTAAAAAATTGCAAGTGCTAAAACATCAGTATCGACAGATTTTATGAATTTTTATTTTATAGCCGTCTTCAATGCAATTGTACGCGTGTACGAAAATTCGTGTGTTTGTCTCCTCATGATTGCACAGTGATATTTTGGTTAAACTGTTTGAATTTTTTTTTTATGGCAGTGGCACACACACTAAAGGGAGATCCTATGGCGCTCGACGAGCGGTGTGTGTGCGAAGATGTTGATTGACACGGTTCTTGAATATTTGTAGGTCGTAATTAGTGGGAAACAGATGTCCTGGAAGTGAGTTCCACAGTGATGCAGTCCGCCAGACAGAGTTCTGGTAAAGCGATGTTCTAGGTGTTTCTAGTTGTACGACGAACTGGTGCGCTCCTGCCGTCTGTCGGGACTGTCTGACAGGAGTTGCCAGGGGCGGGATTATGCGGGCCAAATCCTGGGAACATCTGCCGTGAAAGTATCTGTAAAACAGAGACATCTCGGCCACATGTCTGCGATGTTCCAGACTATCCAGATTCCGGGTCAACTCCGGATCGCCGACGAGACGCACAGCCCTCTTCTGAATGGAATCCAGCAGCTTTAGGGTATGCTTTGGAGCGGCACCCCAGATATGTGAGCAATATTCTAAGCACGGTCTTATTTGCGCTTTGTACAGCAAGAGCAACTGCTGCGGTGTATAGAGTTTTTTGTTGCGAAATAGCGCACCAAGCTTCTGGGAGGCTGATTTTGCGATGTTAGCAACATGGTCATGCCATGACATATTGCTGTTGACCGAGACACCCAGCAGCCCGATTGACGAGGATGAAGGAATGGTCGATCCTGCCATAATGATGTCAGGGCCCGCTGTATTGGCCCTCTTAGTAAACGTTGCGGCTTGGGTCTTTGCTGCATTGAACTGGACCAAATTTCGGTCGCCCCAAGTTTGAACTTTCTCCAGGTCTTGATTAATTGCTGTAATCTGCTCCTGTCTGCGGTGATGAGTCTCAGTCGCTGGTAAGGGTTTTTCTGATCTAAAGTGGGAGACAAGGGTACTGTCATCTGCAAAACTGTAAACAGGATTATCCGTTTCGATCAGCAGGTGATTAATATAGATGAGGAACAGAGTTGGTGAAAGTATTGCGCCCTGATGCACGCCCGCGTTGATGGTGAATGTGTCCGAGATGTGTCCATCGACTGCAACGTGTAGGGATCGGTTCTTAAGGAAACTGGCCAGCCAGCTGCAGAGAGAGGCGGGCGGCAGTCCCAAGGACGGCAGTTTGTTGAGCAGTCCGTCATGCCAAACTCTGTCGAATGCCTTTGAAATATCCAACGCAATCGCTCGAGACTCTCCGTAGTTTTCAATTGCCCTACTCCATATATGAGTGACATAGGCCAATATATCTCCTGTCTCTCTTTGCGAAAGCCGTATTGATTATCGCTGATTATTCTGTTGCTCTCGAGGTACTTGAGTAGTTGCTGGTTGACTACACGTTCAATGACTTTGGAGATTATTGGAAGCAAGGCAATTGGGCGATAGTTTGAGGGCGTCGTTTTCTTGCCTTTTTTTGGAACAGGTTGCACTCGAGCGACTTTCCAAGAGGATGGGTAAATCCCTTTTCTGTAAGAAAGAGAAAAAAGCCTGGAAAAAACGGGTGTTAGTTCGTTGGCGCAGTTCTTTAGCACGATGGCAGGTATTCCGTCCGGTCCCGATGCCTTTTGCGTATCTAGTTTTTTGCGAATATCACGGTGAGAAAACTTGACTTCTGCCATGGTAGTGTTGATGTTCGGTATAGTGGGGAGAGTCCTGCCTTGGGGCACGTCTAAGGTAGAGTGCGATGAAAACATTTTGGCGAGCATGTTTGCTTTTTCCTTGGCTGTAGCCGCCGTGATGCCACGTTCGTCCGTCAAAGGTGGGAGAGACGTTTTTGTAAAGTTGTTACTTACTGCCTTTGCTACCGACCAGAAATTCCTGGAACCACTGGGGCATTGCAAAAGTTTATTCCTGATCCTTTGATTGTGTTTGTCCTTAGTTTCGTCGATCACACGCTTGCCCTCGTTTCTCGCTTCGATAAAATAATTGCGATTTTCAGCGGTCTGATTTTGCTGCCAGTACTTATAGGCTTGCTGCTTCCTTCCTACAGCTCTTTCGCATCTTTTGTCGAACCAGGGCTTTCCTTTTGATGGTAACTTGATGGAATTTGGGATGTATGCTTCCATTCCTGAGGAGATTACTTGCATGATCTCTTCGCAGCAGTCTGACGGGTCGTCAGCGGCAAAGCAGACGTCGAGCCAAGGAAAATCTAGGTAGAACTGCCTTAGATCGTCCCAGTTTGCTGAATTGTAATGCCAGATTTTGCGAGGCAATGGTGGATCCTTCTGTATGAGTGGCAATTCACAAACCGTTGTAATAAGTTTGTGGTCGGAGGTACCTAATGGCGTAACCTTGTACTGGTCAGGATTGGTGGTCAGAAAAAGATCCAGGAGGGCGGCGAATTCGCCCCTCTCTGAGATTCGAGTTGGTTCGTCTACAAGTTGTGTAAGCCCGCAGCTGATGGCAAATGCTTCAGCTTCTCTACCTTCGTTGTCGGTCTTGTTGTGATGTTTGAGCCAGTTGGTGTTGTGGGCATTGAAGTCTCCCAGAGCGATTATTTCTGAACTGGGGTGATCGACCTGTATTGAGTCAAAAGTGGTAGCTAGTGTTGAGAAAAAGCTTTGGTAGGCTCTATCGCTCGGAGGGCGATAGAGACGACATATAAACTTGGTTAATCCCTTGGCGGTGAACTTGAGCCACATGACGTCAAGGTTGTTCGGTTCGAGTGTTTCCTTGCGGTGACATGAAAGGTCGCTTCGGACAAAAAGGCATATTCCGAACTTATACAGTACTTTTTCGTTAATAGTACACACTATGACTTTATTTTCAGGCAATGGTATTGTGTTAAGGTATGTGGAAATTAGATCAAATAATTTCCCTTAGTTTTCCGCCACCCTTAAAAAATCGTACCAGTTATTTGGAATTGCTGTAGTGTCCCTAACTAGCTTTCGATTGCCTTTTCCCCTGCATTCTCTCGTTTTTTCCTTTAAACTGTTTAGTAGATAAGTATCCCATATTATATCTAATCTTTTTACCCGCCTTAAAATATTATGCAAACAACAAGGGCTTATAACGTTTGATAAATATTGGCTAAAATTCGAACAAGCTTTGGGCTGAAGTATGTGCACAAGAGCAGCCCCATCTACGAAAACAGCATCCACACTGGTAGGTTCATCTCCACTTGATATGTACTTATCAAGGCAATGAATTAAGTCATATTTGGTTCCGTGGTACATATTTCCCAATTGGGCAAGAGAAGAAGGATATAGGTGATTTTCAAATTAAAAAAAAATCTTGTAAACTACCGTCACGATTTTGAGATGCTATATATAGCCTACTAAATAAATTAACATCTGACTTAAGTTCGCGTTGTTTAGAAGGAGTTTTTTGTTTAGTTTTTTTATTTTTAAATGGAACGTTTTTATTTTTTGGGCCTGGATCCATAATGGACTTAATCTTATCAAATTTGAGGGGGGTGGAGAGGGGTCAGCATGACTTTTTGAGATGGGTCTGTTCAAAAATCTACTAATGTTGACACCCTTAGAATGTGATTTTACTCAGAAACCGAAGTATGAGATCCTCAAGTACAAGAATGTAACCAAAAATATTAATTTTTATTATTCAACTTACTCAGCCACTCTTTTGTACGCCACTGATGGCTTTATTTTAAAAGATAAGAAAAAAGGTAATATACCAATCGATAGAGAAAACTGTAAGCTAAAATAATTTTTGTATCTCCTATTTTTTTGTTTTTAAGAGATTTTAAAAATATTGATGGACATGTGTCATTGTGATTACCCCCCACCATATTTTTGTTCTTCTGGGGCCTTGGCCTGACAACATAATGAAAAATAAGGTCATAGCCATTATGCAGAACTTTGTGCTCTATCGAATGGCACCAAAACGAATATTCTCTCTTACCTCTTTTGAGAAAACCAATAAAAACTAAAACAATCCACTTATCAAATTTGAGGGGATGGAGGAGGGGTCAGCATGACTTTTTGAGATGGGTCTGTTTAACAAATCTACTAATGTTGACATGCTCTATCCACTCTAGAAAGGATTTGCTTTTACTCAAAAACCGAAGTATCAAGCTATTTTTGGACGACGTCACTATACTTTAAAAATAAATCGGAATGGTTACAATAATTCAATTTTTATTGTGGACCCGTTGGTTATTAATTATTATAAAAATAAATATATATTTAGATGTACGATAATTTGTTTTTATTCGCGAGATAATCTAACTTCAATAGTCTTTAGAATAACTTTAATCTTGTTTTTTCTTTTAGTCACAAGGCAGACGTAAACGCCAAAGACCAATTCGGCTACACTCCTCTTCACATGGCAGCTCTCAACGAACTGTCTCAGTGCGTAGAAAAACTTTTATTCCATGGTGCTGACGTCACTGCCAAGTCGAAATACGGCAACACCGCTTTGGGCATTATTATAAGAAAAACGCCCGCTTCTCTTGTTATGGTCAGACAAAAACTGGATCAAGCTATAACGTTACATCGCCATCCCGAATCTTCAAACCGAGAAGTTGAACTGAAGCTAGATTTTAGGAGCATTTTGCAACATTGTCATCCTAGAGAAATAAGTTTTTTGAACACCTTTGTAGACGAAGGCCAAAAGGAAATATTACTCCACCCGTTATGTTCAGCCTTCCTTTACCTTAAGTGGGAGAAAATTAGAAAGTACTACATTGCGCGGATGTTATTTTGCTTTATTTTTGTTTTAAGCCTGTCTCTTTACGTTTTGACGGCATTGGCTCATAACTGCTACAATCACGGCAAAAATATGAACGATACTCAACCGCAGAACGTCATAGAACTTTGCGAAAAGAAATCTATGATGGGACATATGCTGCGGAACAACCCTTTTGTCATTGAAATGCAATGGTTCGCATTAGTAGGCATTACTTGCTGTGAAATTCTGCGAAAAGTTTACGGAATAGCGGGATACCCGTCGGTGAGGCAGTATCTATCCCACCCAGAAAACATAATTGAATGGGCTGTTATTATAAGCGTATTTGTAATATCTTTTGTTTACACTGGGAGGACCTACACCTGGCAGAACCATGTTGGTGCCTTTGCGGTACTTTTCGGATGGACCAATCTTATGCTGATGGTCGGACAGTTACCTGTTTTCGGTCCTTACGTGGCCATGTATACTCGAGTGCAAAAAGAGTTCGCCAAGCTGCTTTTGGCCTACTCTTGTCTGCTTATAGGCTTCACTATAAGTTTCTGCGTTATTTTCCCGGATTCTTCTACGTTTGCCAACCCGTTTATTGGTCTTATTACGGTTCTAGTGATGATGACTGGTGAGCTTAGTCTCGATCTGTTGGTGGATGACGATCCTGAGGATCCGCCTTTCTTACTAGAGATCAGCGCTCAAGTCACTTATATAATGTTTCTGCTATTTGTAACTGTTATTCTCATGAACCTTCTTGTCGGTATCGCAGTTCATGATATTCAAGGGTTACAGAAGACAGCTGGACTGTCAAAATTAGTAAGACAAACGAAACTTATTTCCTACATAGAACTGGCATTGTTCAACGGTTATCTCCCCAGATACCTGCTGAATCTTTTGCATTGGACAGCGCTCGTGTCACCTAAGGCATACAGGGTCGTTCTAAATGTTAAACCTTTAAATCCCGGAGAAAAGCGACTGCCGAAAGACATTTTGGAAGCTGCTTACGAAATAGCTAAAAAGGGGACTTTGTACGGACGCAGTGTGTCTCAAGATAATTGCGGCAAAATGAACAATAACAATATTATGGAAGACCTAAGTGGAATGTACGACTTCAACAACGCAGCTGCGGTGACGCCTTTACACAATAAGATTGACCGAAATGCCGAGATGATAGACACTTTGACCAATGAAGTACGGGATTTGAGAGTGCTGTTGAGTAAAAATATGAAACTCTTGGAGCAGTATAATATAATCCACAGGAAAAATTCAGTCAGGAATAATAATAGTTAGTTAGAGGCTAAAGGCAGTTTATTCGAGAATTCTGTGATTTTTATTGATATTTTTTATTGTAGTGGTGCATTTTAGCTAGTAATTTACACTTATCATATTGAATAAGCATATCAAGTTAAATATTGATCGTATAATGATATATTAATGATATACACTATTTTTCATCTCGGAACCATCGCCGATTTTTATAATTTTTTTTGCATATTGATATTTTAATCGCACATTGGTAAGATTATTTTTAACTACAAAAAAATAATTTAAAAAAATGGGATTCAGGATAATTTGAGGCGGGCGAATATAAAATTTAAACTTCTTGTTCGATTGTTTTAAGTTTTTGGTAGGAAGCATTTCTACAAAATATACTGGATTTATTACGCTATTGTACTGAATTATTTTGATAGGGCTCTACGTATTAAGAATATCGATTACTGAAAAAATATGCGATCAAAAATAGGTCTGATATTCTTTCTGAAATATTTACAAATCAAACATAGATGAAAACATAGATACATTTTAATCGTTCAGTGCACTGCATTATTATTAATTCTAATGGTGCTCACAGATTAATAGAGTTACTTGAAATAAGGAAAAAAAAACAAAATATACTGACATATACAGATCTCAGAGAAAAGCTTGGCACTTGTGGCGCTCCTATGGACAAACGCGTTAGAATCAGTGATGTTATAAGATTACTTGAGAAATAACAGCGGTTTTCATAGTAGAGACACGAAACATAACAGTGTCGATAGTGTACTACCGATGAGATTGTTTAAATCTTGATCAGAAATGTCAAAAAGCTAATCTCTTCAACGTTGTATCAAGCCTAGTACCCACATAGTAAACGTCTGGTTTCGTATGATATATCCTTATTCTGAACATGCCCAATACTCCTGATGTTCAATGCATAGTATGAAAATCAAATACCGGGGCAATACTTCAGTATATTCCTGATCAGACCTTTATAAAATAGATACAGGATTGCTATGCGTTTGGTATTTCTCTTAATCAAAGCCAATCACTTGAAATGCCTTGATGATAATGCTGTCAATATCTAAATTGAACCGATAAATTACTTTGAAAGTTTACTTCCAAGTCGTTGGTTGGTGGAGATTTTGATCTAAATATTTTCACTTCTGACAATAGTTGAATGACGGTAGTTGAAAAATCGCAATATTCGACATTTGCTGATATTAAGTTTCAACAGGTTACGGTCGCGCCTCTTTTTAAATCTCGCTGTAGAATAGGCCAACCTTCTCAGCGTTCGCCGTAAAACCGTAAAACAAGCTCCAAGCAAATACATATTTCCAAAATTGAAACCAAGTATAAATATCAAAACGATGGTTTGGGTTAGTTTTTACATGAAGACTTTTGTGACCATTGAATTTTTATCAACATTTCTATACTACTTAAACGTATGATATTTGATTGAAATTAAATGACGGTGAATTTTGTAAAAGGATTCCCTTAATTAAAAAACTAGCTTCTGTTGCCGCTAAGTGGTCTCTTTAATAACTCGTTTTTAAACTTTTCAGTAACTAACTTGGAGGCATGTTCCTCGTATAAATGCAGTATGTTTAACTTATTTTAATTATTGTTTAACTAGAAAACTAATCTGTTTAGGGCTAGTTTTTTTATTGCTTGTGAAGTTTGGCAATATGATAATTCTTACAGAGTTTATTATGTCAACAATGCTGATATGTATACCTTAGCAAACAGTCAAAAAACTAGATCTTGGAAGTCTAATTTGTATACTTCATCTATAGAATTGAACCGAATTTTCGAATATTCTAAAGATCTTTACCCTATTTTTCTGGATTTTTTATATGTTGGGGACATTAATAAAATACTCCTCGCTTTGTTTGTTACTATCTCGAATACATTCTTAAAATATTATAATATCATTATGCCATTTAATATGTGATATTAGTGATTTAGCGGTTGTGAAAGTTAAATATGATATAACTAATATTAAGCGTGATATTACCTTATTTTTTATTTTAATAAGTATATATTAAAACTTACAGAAAATTTGCTTTTATTAGATTTTTTTTCAAATAATATCTAAATACGTATTTTTCTTTTATCATTAAAAATAGATAAAATCATATTTATCTTTATTCGAACTAATTTGAGTTAGTTTAATCGAAAGTTAAATATTTTTAAAATGTGTAGGGTAATTAAAAAATAAGTAAATAACAGGATAAAACCAGAGCAATATACATATAACTCTTTGAAGTGGTGATTCAAAAAGTACTTTTTCACGCACCGAGTACATACCTACTTTGCTAGTGTAAAATACTCAGGAAAACATCCATGAATAATGATTTCAAGTAAAAATGACCTTATATAAGATATCCGTTGTCTGTATTAAGTGGTAATGGGTTTTCCTAAATAAAATGAGATATGTTTATATCACTTTTATGTGGGAAAATGGTAAAGCATTTTACTGTATTCAGTCGAAATAATTCGCATTGTCACTTTGTTTTTTAGACATTAATTTTTAGACTTTCCGACGGTTTGCCTCATTTACTAGGTTTACCAGTTTTTGGAGGTCTTCTACCATATTTTCTTCGTGCCATCCATTCATTGTTTCACTTTTAGATTATTTAAAAATTTTCTGTGCTTTCTCTAAGACTGGTGTTTTTATATCGTCCTAGCATTCATTAATGATCCTGTTTTCGTTTGTTATCCGTCTTATTTTATGTATTTCACTGTTTTATACAGTTTTGTTAGTCTCAAATCCACATAAGTGTTACATTAAAACAGCTAATTATATTTTCAATTTATTTACGTTCGTTTATAAATTTAGACCATTTTAAGAACAAATTTAACTATTTTCCATTATTGCTATATTATACAAAATTAATGCAGTATGATTTCGTTCTTTAAATGTTTTACATATATCTTATGGATACCAAACAATGTTTACTGCCATTGTCAGCATTCATTTAACTGTTAATAACAACATTGGCAACTGCAACTTCAACTGCAATTCATCGATGTTCTGGTTCATAGAGACGTTATTTTCTAAAGAATATATGTTTTGATCTAATTGCTCCTATTATTTTTGAAATTGATTAGAGTACAGAAATTTGACAATTATAGCAATTTTTTTGTTACCAGCTTTGAAAATTTTCGAGATCTCTTTAATTTTGTCATGAGTAAATGCGTGTTGAGAGAAATTTTAGTAATACGCAAATAAAATTGGAGTGATTTCCTTTCTAACCTTCTTATATAATTTTGCTAAGCTTCCCGAGTTCAGCAAACCATTTGAAAAGGCACGTTGGTTGAAAGCTAGTACGGTTGCTAAAGGTTATTTACAAAATGAATAAATTGAGAATTATCCCCTAATAGAAATGAAGAAGCTTCCCAATTTTGCAAATACATTAAATATCTCTCTTATGAGATATATTAAATGGAATTGCACCAATGGGAGATTTATTTATTTATTTATTAACGGGTAACCCATTTTTACAATTATTAAATTAATTGATTGTAATTAGAAATTCCTTAACTCAAACTAAACTAAACTAATGTAAAAAACAGGAGAAGAAGAAAACAATTAAAAAGAAATCATAGAAAATTCAAATCCTATACAATATAATATGTGAGAGGATGACACAATAATCATTGGCTCGCATGGGTTCGAGCTAGTTGAGTTTTTAAATTTCCTAGGGGAATATGAATCAAATCTAGATTTGGCTTCTTGTCCTGAAGAGTAAGTCTGGCTATGGGAGACAGCATTCCATAATTGCACCTATGAAATGGCTATGAAAAGGTATATTTGCTTCTTGTATTCCTTGGTGAGCCAATAATGCCAATTTGAGTCAAAATGCTGGGCAGTCTAGTAATGAATTAATTATTGTATGCAGGATTGTCAAATTGGCATTAGATCTTCTAATAAAAAGAAAGATATTTGATGGACTTGCACTATTTTAGAAATATTAATAGCAAAAGAAGTTGGATACATATAAAACTCTTAAATTTCTCTAAAAAGTGCAAGTTAAAACAATATTTCTATTATTGTTTATTTTAGTTAGAAAATTCATGGTCACCAAGAAAAAAATGTAATACGTCCCATATCTGGAAAATAATCTACTGGGCTCTAGATTCGTTTGTAAGTTTTAATTTTGCGGGTTAAATTATGTTTGTGACACATCTTAAAAGTGTCTTGTTTTGAGTGGGATTGTTAGGCTCGGCCTATAAACTGAAAAGTGCCTTGTAAATAACTATTTGAATCACCACTTTAAAAGACTGTACCCAGCAATGAAACTTGTTGCTCGTATTCCATATTCACCCGAATATTTTGTGCTATTTGTACGAAAATAATATTCGCCTACAATATCATAATATTATTTTCGTAAGCGGATATGTTTTACTCGCCTTTGATACTTTTACTCGAGTTTGTATTTGTTTCAGTTGCAAATAGAACTTGCTAGGCGAAACTTTTAAACTCTTTTAATTCAACGTTTAATATGTATGTCGTATGCTTGAACATTTAGAAACATATTTAAGATTAAACTTATTACAATGATTTACAATTTCAACAATTTATTTCTGGGTACGTCATAGTACATGCATAACAAAATGTGAGGTAGATATTCTCTATACTATGTAATTTAGAAGAAACTATTTTGTATACAATTGATCACATTGCAAATAAAGTATCTGCTTTAACAATTACTGCCTTATATTACAATTTTGGCTTCTGAAATTTGTATTTATTTTACGTGGTACTTTGGGTTACAGATGTCACCTCGGTAAATTCCATTAGGGATAATTGTAGATATAGCGGTTTCAAAAGAGTCAATGAACAAAGAATAATTATTTGTTTTTGACAGTGTAGTCATCCAGCAATTTGGTTTAGCGTGTCTGTCTGATTGAAGAAACTAATACTATAGGAAACTACACCAATAAAATGCATTCCACGTGATTCACGCCGTTTATCCTAATTGCTATGAGAATGTAGTAGGTTACACCTAACGACAACGTTATATGACGATGTCTCATTTCAGATGTGATGTTCAGGAAATTTTAAAAAATAGATAAAGTTTGCCTGATGAAAATAACAATATTTTAAATGGTGTTTGGTAATAGCGAAATAGTTAAGACATATATCATTTTTATTGTGTGCTGGGAAAACCTTGAAAGCATATGAATCGTTATTACAAAGTTATTTATATACTGCAATCTAAGGATCTAGTAAAAAAAATGCTATTAGTGTGAACTGTATTCCCTATTTTTCTAAGACCGTTTATTAATAGCATTGTGAAACATCCATAAACCTGATAAATTATCAGTGATGATTTTAGATGTTTTTGAAGAGTTGGCCGTACTATGACACGTAATAAACATAGGTAGGTACTGCTTATTTGAATAGCTATCAACAATAATGTCGTTGTTTGTTAGTGAAGAGGATCAGAAACGTTAACGTTCTCAAGTCAAGCGGCATCTGAAAAGTTATTTTCAAAATATAGCCGCTTCATAAAATGATCTGAAATTGTATAGACATGCTTTTTATTTAATATGTTATTCTATTAATAATGGATATGTGTGGTCAGTGTATATGTGAAAATTAATCGCCAACTTTTTATATTAAAAACTACAATTGCAAATGTCACAGTGTAATATTCAAACCTTAATTATAAGATAACCTTAATTCAACGTGGTCTTTTTAGCTTCTCTTTCCGCTTATCTTCTCAAATATGCAAACGAAAGTCGATATTGAAGCGGAAGTACAAGGAGGAGGTCCTTCAGGCCAAGTAGGAGCCATAAGATGGGGTATAGCTTGGGGACTAAGAAGTTTTGTAGACCAGGAGACTATGGAAAATATGCGACTAGGTTCGTATTGTGTTGACTTTTTACTTTGTCGCGACGTAGCGTCACGTCGGTCTTGAAGAATTTTAATTTAAAGTTAGCATAGCTCTACGAGTGTAAAACATTCTGTCATGTGTAGATACGTATACTTATTAGACATCCTGAAGTATAACGCACAACGCAACGTTTAGTTAGTTTTAGGACTGGACTTATCAAACTATCAAACAACACTGGTAATGCCCACTAAATATTAACCTTCTTACCTACCAGGCTAGAACCCAAATTGACCTCACCCCTCATTAATAATAGCGGTATGGGTAGCGGAAAACGAATCCAAACTAACGTCTTTCGTGGGTTATTCCCCTTATCCTTAATTTGTTTCGATTACGAAGTTCTTCCTCAAATTCGAAAACACTACTTATATTTTTGCTTTCACCATCACAAAGGTAAGATAAGTAAGATGAGATCAAACCTAAGTAAGCTTCCTTACTGATGACAGAAAGTAGAGATACATCATGCAAAAATTAAAAGTCATGAGAGTGCACTTTAAACAGATCACATATTTTCTTCGAAGACATGATAATTTATCATATTGTATGCAAACGGCAACTTTAAATTTTTGTTTTGGATCTTCAGCCTTGTTCTTAGCTAATTGCGCTGCTCAACTATTTTCAGAAATAGTGGTTATTCCTGAAACTTCGAGAGAGATGACGAATTGATTCTAAACGTCTTGATTTTTAAGTTTGGACTCTATAGAAACTTACTTCATGGATTCATTTTATTTAAAATCGCTTACCAAAAACAACGTAATGCCAGGAAGCCATACTTTTGATTTGATTTGCAAATTCGTAATTTAACTTAATATAACTTTCTAGTAAGGTATCATATACATCTCCAAATTGGTACTTTAGAGCTTTTACCGAAGTAATGTGACTTTGGCATCGTGTATCGTCGAGTGATTTAAGCGACAATAATTTTATGATAAAACATATTGTATATCCTGAATAAGCCGAAAGTTTAAAGTTTTAAACGTTGTTTTAAGACCATCATTAATGACGAGATTTAAAAAATAAGTCGCACAGCATTGCTCTATCTGTTAAATTTTTTATATCAATTTTCTCTTTAATATTATTTGATGTATTAGTTTAAATACCTATCAATTCATTTTAAATTTAGTGTCCTAAATTAAATCTGATTTAAGGCTTGTGTTTATTGGATTATATTCAATATTTTGGTGGCAAAAAGAATAATCGAGATGCAAAATTAGATCAGTAAATTAACCCAAACTAACCCATAACTTTCATACTTCACTCGCCATCCGTTTTACTTATAAAAATATTTTTATTGGCATTCGATTAAACTGATGATCAAATAATTTAAGTGTTCCTTCATGACTGGATCGTAAGTTGCGGATCAATTGTTTTCAAAAAACTCTCCCAAAAAAGGTCGATCGATCTGCCGAGCGCCTAAGTCGGTCCTGAATTGAATAACATTCGATTTCTAATATTCACATTACTAACTAAATACACGTTTGACGTATATTTTTTAACGTAAAGGTCGTTTTTAGCTGGACTGTTATCGCCAGACATTAGAACAAGAGAGAGGAAAAAGCCAGGACAACAGGGTGCAAGAAGAAAATTCACATGGAAGAAGCGTTAATTGGTATTATTGTATTGGTCTTTAAATATAAGTATGTATACGTTTAAATTTTGTTTTATTTGCGCTACTTTAAGGTAGCTATGATCCAAAATTATAGAAAAGTAACTGGCCCTGATAGACTACTTTTAACTTAATTTATATGACTGGCATGACTTCTACTAACGAGCTATTTAAGAAAGCGTTTGATAAAGGTAAAAACATATTTTCCATTAACTGTGATAAATAAGTGTGGGTTCCCATGGTGAAAAAAAAAGCGGAAGAACGGAAGAGCTTAGTTTACGCTTTTTTTGGCGGAACGTCCCCTCGATACATGCATCGATGGCTTGACCTTGACCATTGACTTATGTTTCACGGTTCATTGACCCAAAGTTATTTTTATTGGTTTATTTGGAAAAAGGAAAAAAGCAACAAAAACAACAAAAAAGACATAATGAGTGAAGTAAACTCCCTTTTATTAGTTATAGGGGAATTTATTTCAAGAACATGGGGTTTACTTACCTACGAAAATGAGGAAAATCGTAGAAAGCTATTAAATTTATATACTATTTATCTGAAAATTAAGAGAAGTGAGAAAAGTACGGGAAGATTCTTGGTTAGAGACATATTTATACATGATCAAAGACTGCCACAGGGTGCCAGCAATAATTTAATAAAAGAAATGTGTGGGAATGATGAAGAAAAGTATTTTAACTTTCTCCGAATGTCCAGAGATTCACTCAATGAATTATTGACAGATGATAATGATAAAAT